>JAVHNC010079315.1:0-18029 GCA_034782935.1 Micropsitta keiensis | reverse complement strand
GGGGGGGGGGGGGGGGGGGGGGGGCGCGGCCGGGCGGGGCCGGCGGTGCTGGGACAGCTCCCGCGGGGTTCGGGCGGGGCTGTGGGGAGCTCCCGGTCCCTCTCGTCCCTGGCCGCATCCTCCTGCGTCCGCAGCGGCCTGCGGAGCCGGCAGAGGAGGCGGCCGTCGGGTGGCACCGCGAGGCGAGAGCGAGCCAGAAGAGGAGCAGAGCACAGAGAGGGAAGCCCGGGAGGCTGAAGAGGAGGAAAGAGAAAGGCGCTCTGGGCACGGGGACCTCCCTGTCACGGGGGCTGTGGCCACACCAGGGCAGACACCAGCACCTTTGGGGTGCCTTGGCTGGCTTTGAGCTGGGTGCCTTCCCTGTAACCAGGGCTCAGGTCTTCGGCCTTTGGCCACGTTGCCCCACGGTTTGGCTGCCCAGAGAGACAGGCAACCCTGTAAGCAGGGTGAAAGTCACCTTCTAGACATTCCTGGGTGGAGGGAAGTGGAGCTCCTGAAGATGGGACTTCATGCTGCAGCCAGGACGGCCAGCCCGTAACTCGGGCTCCGTGGGGCTTATTGGGAGTGCAGATCCGAGGGGACTGCCCTGTAAGGAGGGCTAAGCATGGCCCCTGCCCTGGCTGGGAGGTGCTGGGAGGGACCCTCTGTAATCCAACGGGTCTCTCTGGTCCCGGCCTTTCAGAGGCATGGGTCTAAGATGTGTAGGGCTGAGCACGCCCTGCCCTAGGCCTCTTTCTCTTTGCTCTCAGCCCTAGGGGCGGTTTAGGAGGGAGTGGACTACCGGGGAAGGTGGGAGGCTGGGGGGAACTGGATTTTCTTATTGTATTGTGCCTGTAAGTGGGGTCCAGCTCATGCCTGGGCAGTCCTAGCCTTGAGCTGGGCTGGTGCCCCAGAAGCAGGGCTGGGGCCTCTCTTGGCTGGTTTGCTTCCCTCCGGACGGCTGAGCATCACGGAGATGAGAAAGGTTGGCCTAACGCAGCTGCTTATGGGAGGGTGGGAGGTGTGGGTGGAAGGGGGACCGGGGGCCAGGGCGCGCTGTTTGGGACCTTCCTCTGAGGCTGATGTCCAACACTCCCCTGGGCGGAGGACCTGGTTTTTAACTGAGCCCTCACTTCCTTGGCAGCAGGTCCTGGACGAGAAGAACATTGTGTGGGACGGTGCCAGTGAGCACCACGGGCGAGCTAGACGAGGGGCGGCAGGCTGAACACAAGAGCACTGCCAGCACCTTTAACTGGTGCTGACTGGGTGATCTCCCTGTAAACGTGGCTGGAGTCTTTGGCCTTTTGCCACTATGCCCCACTATGCTGCCCAGGGAGCATGGCAACCCTGTAAGGAGGGTGAGAGCCACCATCCCCACACCCGAGGGGGAAATAGAGCCGACTGGACCCCCAGGCCACCCTGTAAGCAGGGGAGGGCCACTTCCCTACCCCACTCCTATGCCCCACGGTTTGTCTGCCCAGAGAGCATGGCAACCCTGTAAGGAGGGTGAGAGCCACCATCCCCACACCCGAGGGGGAAATAGAGCTGTCTGGACCCCCAGGCCACCCTGTAAGCAGGGGAGGGCCACTTCCCTGCCCCACTCCTCTGCCCCAGCAGCTTTCTGCCTGCTGGTGGCCCACCAAGCATGACCCCCTGTTGTCAGGGGGTGCCACAGCATTTGCCTCTTGGCATGTTGAGGCTCTCCAGCTTCCACACACCCCAGGGGCCTGCTCTGAGGCTATCCTCTCCTGCTCATGAGTAGGGTGACTTCCCAGACATTGGCTGCATGGAGCCTGAGCTCTCCTTGTGGAACTTCTCTCTTTCCCTGTTTGTGTCTGCGATTGTGTGTGTGTCTTTGTGTTTTTGTGTGTGCGTGAGCAGGAGAATGAGCTTCTTTAGGCCCCTATTAAAATCGCTGCAGCGTACTTAGCCTGAACTTCCCAGGAGAGCAGGGCTCTGTGCAGTGACAGGGAGGTCTCCTGAGAGTCCGTGAGCAGAGGGATGGTCTGGGCTCACCCCTTCTTTCTAAGGACAGCACCAAGCCACGTAGTCGTGGTGCAGGCAATGCGACCTGCCTGTAGTCAGGACCTGGTCTCTGCCTGTGTGGCTGCCTGTCCTGCTGGTGACCTGCCAGCGTGACCCCCTGTTGTCAGGGCGTGTGTCACAGTCCATGGAGCCCTCTGTCCCGAGGAGCATCCCCAGCCTGCTTTAAGCAAGGCTTGGGAAGCTGCTTTACCCAGCCCACAGGAAAAAGCCTTCCCTGGCCCTTTAGAGGGTGCAGGTTGAGGAAGAGCTGTGCAGAAGGGCACAGGCCCACCTTTAGCTAAAGTGGCCTCCCCCTCATTGGGGTTGAGGTCACTCACTGGGCTCCTGAAGAAGTACATGATGATGATGATGATGATGATGATGATGATAATGATGATAATGATGATAATGGTGATGATGATAATGATGATGATAATGATGATGTTAGTGATGTGCTGCAGCCAAGACACCTGCCCGTAACTCGGGTGCAGGTCAGACCCTCAGGCTCTGTGGGGCCTGCGGAGGGTGCTGAGATGAGGGGAGCCACCCTGTAAGGAGGGCTGTGTGTCCCCTGCTCCCAGTGGGAGTGCTGGGAGGGCCCCCCTGTAAGCAGGCGGGTGTCCCTCGCCCCAACCCTGCAGGGGCAACAATTCATTAGATGTGCCTTCTCATGGCAGAACTGGAACGGTTCCTAAAACACCAGGGAACGGCCCTGAGCCAAGTACCGTTATACTTGGTATATATACCAAGTCTATATAGCCAGACCCATAAAGGCCCTCCCAAAAACATTAAGGATGCTGTAGGGTGACTGCAGCCCCGGTGACAGGGACATCCCTTTGCCCAGAGCGCGTTTCTCTGGGCCCTTCTTCAGCCCGCTGCTTCTCCTCTGGCTCGCCCTTGCCTTGCAATTCCACACGCGAGGGATGCCTCTGTTTAAGCTTCTCCTGCGGGGGCTGCTGCCAAGGAACAGGGGAGCCTTTGCCAACTCCTCCGCCCGGTGGAGCGGGGGACGCCCGCCCCGGAGGAACCTCCCTGCGGCGCTTCCTGACCCACGGCCGTCCTTCCCCCGTGCGCTGCCTCGGGCCCGCTCCTCTCCGTGCTGTGGTGCCCAGCAGCCCGGACTTAGAGAGCAGGGGCCCCGTCTCTGCTTCTGGGGCGCTGGTTCAGCCGGCGGCGTTAGAAGGGGTGCCCCGGCAGGACTTGAACCCTGAACAGGCCCCTTCCCCCTCGCCCCCCGCCTTCCCGAACGGTGGTTTTCTCTGTCCAGACTCCTGGCTCTGAGAGCAGAGACCGAGCGGACCAGCGCACGGCGAGGCGGGTGGGATGGGATAGGAGCAGGTTGAGGGTGGCCAGCACTGCTTGCACGCTCCAAACACCATCCATCCACTTTGCAACCAGCTGCTGGGCGTTAACGCTGCAGCTTCTCCCAAAGGAGAGGGAGCCACCTCGGGAAGTTCCTCTGCCCAAGCCCCCAAACCCTCTCGGGAAATGCCCTTGCAGAGCTTCCGGCGATTCCGCTGCCCTTAAGGCACGAACTGCCCCGCGCTCTCCCGAGCGCGCAGCTGGGAACCTGTGTGGGGTGAGCGCCCCGCTAGCGGGGTGCGGGTCAGGGTGCCCCGGAATGGGAAAGAGGGAGCCCCCGAGGGCCCCGGGGACCAGGCCCGTCCCCTCCAGCCGTGTGCCCAGGGTGCCGCGTTGAGCGCCGGCGGAGCCCCAGAACCCCACTGCGGTGAGAAAAGGTGAGTGCCGAGGTCTTAGGGTGGGGGATGTGGGGTGGCCGGGCGGGACCGGTGGCGCTGAGCAGCGCTCGCTCCGGGGACGGCTCCGCGTCTCTGCCCGCCCGGCGGAGCGGCGGGGAACAGCGGGGGCTGCTCCCTCCTGACCGCGTCCTCCGGCCTCTGCAGCGGCTGCCGGCGGGGGAGAACGCGGAGGAGGCCTTCGAGTGTGGGAGGAACCGCGAGGCGAGCGCGAGAAGAGGAACGGAGCGGCAGCGGGGGAAGGAGGGGCGAAGGCAGGGCGCTGCTGGGCACGGATCTCCCTGCCCGCGGGGCTGCGGGCACCTGGAGCACCCTGGCCCTTTGGCGATGATGCCTATGCCTCTGGAGCAGGTCGCTGGCTCCTGGCTGTTCCTGCTCCTCCTTTGTGCTGCAGCAGCTTCTGGCGCTGCCCTTTCCCCAGCTGTTCAGTGCGGCTGGCGCTCAGTAAAGTGCTTTTTCCAACTGTCTCTTGTCTATTTGGCCGCTTTCCTGCCCAAGTCTGCCTTAAATGTATCTCTGGGATATCCAGTGAGTGGGAGCAGCACTTCTACCTTTGGGTTGCTTTTTGGAGCAGACTGGTGTAAGCTGTTTCCTGGCAGCTGGGGCAAAAGCTGGAAAGGTTCATGTCAAGAAATGCAAGCTGCTGCTGTGCACAAAGGTGTGAAGGATTTTAATGGAGAAAAGCCAATTGGCAAGATGTTTGGGGGGGGGGGGATATGGGGAAGGGGAGAGTAGGGGGTGAGGGTGGGTGGCAGCCACTTGCTCTTGAAGAGATGGGCAATGTACTAGCTGAGAGCTGGGGTGAAGAGGCAAGGGCAGAGATGACAATTTGTGAGCATTACCCTGCCAGCACAAGCCCTTGAGGCAAGGAGGGTTTATCCTATCCACTGCAAGGTGGGAAAGGAGGAAAAACATCCCTCCTGATCCATAGGCTCACTCTGATATGAAACCCTCCATACCAAAGAGGCTTTAAACGTTTGGCTTGTTTAATTGCAGCGCATGTTTCACACTCGTGAATAAGCTGGGCAATAGTGTCCATTGTGAAGTCCACCCCTCGATCACGGGCCCATCTGTATGTTGCATCTCTGTCCTGATGCCTTGAAGTGTCATAGGCCCACTTTGTCATGTCTTCTCCATGATCCAGCAGGTAAAACCATAGGGTGCCCCGTGGCGTATGCCTTCTATATCTTCCCTCTCAAACAACAGGCCGCCTTCTGTTGATAGCTGAGACATATGTTGGTACACGCGAGGAGCTGGATAGATCGTCCCTCAGTTGTTTGAGATCCTGGGACAGCTTTTCCACAGCTGAGATGATGGAAGGGGTGAGATTGTCCTCAACCTCTCGGAGTTTATGAGTTCCTTCATCCACCATTGGTGCTATTACGTCATTCCAGGTTACTGTCGCCAATGAATGGGCAGATGATGGCAGTGCATTCCGTGTAAGTTTTCACCACATGGGTCGTGTGCATTCGACTTCATGTGGGTCTATGGGGGTATCCCCGTTATTCGGCTTAATGTGATAGATCATCTCTACGATGGCCGATTCCCTCAGAGACTGGATGCCTTTGTCTATAGTAGTCTACTGTATGTGTCCCAACATGGTGATCCCCATCACTATCAGCATACAGGTCTCCACAGTATTAAAAGGCCATTCAAAATCTCCAAAGCTCTCAAACGATGCTGTAAATCGTCTGGGGGGAGGACTGAGAGGGTAGAAGAGTGTCTCCTTCACAGGTTGAGCACCCCAGAAGGAGAAAAACGAAGTGTAATTGCCAAGCACTGTTATTATATACCTCCCAAAGTATAAAGGTGGTGACCACACTGGGAACATAAACCAGATCAGTTTCATGAGCAATGACTCTATTGTATTACAAGTCATTATTATAAAATACAATGAGAGCAAAACCTCAGTCCAACCCCCCCCCAGCCCCCCAGATAAACACCAACACAGCGAGTACCGGCTGTACGTAAGGGATGATATCCTGAGACCGTGAGATCGAGAGGAAAAACCTCGAGAGCCAATAAATCAGCATTGTGCCGAGTGACTCCCAATCCGGTCAGATCTGTCGTTATCTTAACCCTTCGTGCCCCACGTTGGGCGCCAAAAAGAACTGGCGTGGTTTAAACCCAGCCAGGCAGCACGTTCACTCACTCAACACCCCCTTCCTTGCCCTCCCCTCTTTCCTCCCCGCTCCCGGAGGGGTGGGGGGGAGAAGAACCGAAGGGATGCAACTCCCACAGGCCGAGACAAAACAGTCCAGTAACTAAGGTATAACACAAACCACCACTGCTATCACCTATAATAATGACGACAAGGAAAACAAGGGAAGAGGGTACGATACCACCCGCCGAAAACGAGCCCGACTGGGAAGTGCCTCTCCTTCCGGGTAACTCCCCGTTACCTCCTGGGCATGACGTGCTATGGTATGGAATACCTCCTTGGTCAGTTTGGGTCCTGTCCCTCCTTCCTCCTGGCCCCCCTTTCTCCCCGGCAGAGCATGAGGCTCACAAAGCCCTTGGTCAGGGCAAACATCGCTCAGCAACAACCAAAACCATCGGCCTTACCAGCCTTGTTCCCGAGTTCAGTCAAAACACAGCTACTAAAGAGAAGAAAAACTGACTGCAGCTGCTGAACCCAGGACAATTTTAAGTTTTAGCTTTTGAAGATAGATTTGGAGAGCAGCAATCCTCACTTTCTTGCAGGTATCCTTTGAAATAATCTATTTATTTTCCTCATAATTATTTCATTGCTTAATGCATTGACATAAAGGAGAAAAAAGAAAACAGAACTGCATGCCCTGGCAAAGTGTGCAGGGTACTGCTCTGTTTTGACAGATATAATCTAAAGATGAAAATATATTTCAAAGCAGAAGGATTTGTAGCTTTTCAAATTATGAATGAGTTCTGTCTTTGAATCCCCTAACATCGTAGGGAGGAATGTGACCACTATTGGCCCTAGTAGCATGACATGAGTTCAGATTTGAAACTCATTTTCTCTCACGAGGGTGTATTTGTGCACACTGAAGTTTTATTCCCTCTCTTAAAATGGCAAACAAAAGAATGTGCAGATGTTAAGATGGTAACCAGGACTGAGATCTTCAACCATTATTCAGAAGTCAATGCAACTGGTTTTAGCCATTCCTTCTGAATGTGAAATGTGCTCCCTACCAATGCTTTTGCCTGAAAATGACTTCATCATTTGCAGTTATGAACGTAGACATTAAATGTGGAGCTAACTTTTCCACTGTTATAGTCAACATTGATTCAAATTGGAAAGGAATATTCAGCAGCAGTTCTTCTTCACACCATTCACTTAACTGCAATTGCTTCTTTCTCTACCCAGACAGTAAATCCACAGCAGAGCTGACGGACAGGTTCATGATTTCTAGTTCACAGACACTTCCTCCCATGTATGTAAAAGAATTAATAGAAATGGAGGAAATTCTGTTGCTTTCTGCCCTAAATCAGGGAGAGATGATGCAATGTTTGAACCTGGTTTAATCCTGACCCGTTTACCTCAAACATACATATCTTAAATATGCTCCTGGGCTGGTTACTGTGGAAACAACTGTGAGGGAGTGCTGTCCTGTTCTCTACTTACAGAGAAGTGTTTCTTTTAAAAACAAAGTGTGGGGGGGCCTCCCTTGAGTCAGGATAGGGAATATTTTGGGTGAGGAGAGGGAGTATTTGGGTGAGGATGGAGCTCTGGGTTGAGGTGGTTGAGCAGGGAGATGGAGGAAGGGGAAAAGGCTGATGGAGCTGTGCTGCAGCATGGTCCAGCGTATCTCTGGGACACAGAAAGTCCTTGGGGCTCGTGGTGGGATGTCAGAAGGAGAAGGTCTTGTAGTGATTCATTAACCCCAGGCCCCAGTGGGGGCAGGTGCAGCTGACGGGGGCTGCACTGGGAAGGTGGAGCTGCAGGAGCCCAATTGGGCACCACCTGCCCCTTAATAAAAGCCAGATGGGGCCCAGGAGCTGGTTTGGGCAAGTGTGGCTGTGTTGTGGCTGGAGCAGGGCTGATGCTGGGTGGCTGGGGCTGTGAAGAAGGGGCTGAAGTTGTGATCTTCAGAGGGGTTTTCAGGTGAGTGTGGGGCTGAGCCCAGGTTGCTGCTGGAGAAGCTCCTGGGATGCCTTAGTCAAGGATAAAGGAAGCTTTAGTGGGGCATCTCCTGTGGTGGAGGCTGGTGAAGCTCCAGCAGGGTTTGGAGCCTGAATCTGCACTGGTTGGCGCAAGCAGGAGTGCCGGGACCTGGCTTAGGAGTCCTGGATCCATCCTCTGCTCCTCTGGAGAGCCCAGGTGAGATCTGTGCCAGGCTGCATTGGCTGCGGTACGTATGAAACCTGTGAGCTTCCAAGGGAAAGGGGCTAAAGGCTGATGCTCTGCCTGTGCAGGAGGGTGTCAGAGGGGATGTACAAGGTTAAGAGGGGAATCCATGGACTTCTTCCTCTGGGGAGTTGCATGTGTGCAGTGATCATGCAGGACTCAGCCCATGGAGCTGTGCTCAGTGAGGTCCCTTTGCTTGTGAAAAAGGCCTGAGCCAGCCCTTCTGCCCCTACCCAGGGCTGGGTGGGGATGCAAAGCCCAGAGCCCTTCTGGTGAACTTAATAAATCCAAGCAGGACAATTCCTTTTCCTCTCCTGGCTGGTTTCCAGTTCCAGGCTCTGATCCCCTGTATTGTGGTGTGCTTTATTAGCTCCTATTGCATACCTTTCAGGAGCAACAGCCCTGCGAACAGCCGGGCCCAGTGAATGAGTTGTGCTGGTGAAAGGCTCAGGTTAACAGCTAAAAGGTCCTTGTGTGCCCTGAGTAAAGGACCCAAAGGAAATTGTATGACTGAGCTGACCTGAGCCAAGCTAGTGTCTTCAAGTGACCTCAAGGGATGATGCTTAAAGAACTGATGGGACAATTGATGGTTTAAAATGGATGCTTTCAAAGCCTCTGGGCTGAGAGTGGTTGCCTCAGGTCTGATGGCTGGTGCCTGCAGAAGCTCGTAGGGCGGCTGGGGAGGGTGTGCTGGGCTCCTGGGGGGGCAGTGTGAGGAGCATGGTCACTGTGGATGGTGGCTCTTGGTGCTCTGGGTGCTGGTGCTGCAGGGAATCCCAGCCCATGAGAGCATTTCCACACTGTGCCTCTGAGCAGGCTGGGTCCTGAAGCAGCCCGTGCCCTTCCATTCAAGGCAGGTGGTTGAGGTCAGCCCCAGGCAGGTTCACAGCTCAACTCTGCCCCTTCATCCCTTCCAAGTGTGAGAGCAGGAGCAGGGAGCGGGGCTGACCTCACCAGTGTGAGGTTTCGGCATCCAAAGGGCTTTGGGACCTGGATGAACATGAGAGGTCTGAAGCACTTGTGGGGTTTTGAGCCATAGCATGTGTTGAGGGTCTGGCTGAGAAGTGGGAGACCTCATGGTTGAGCCTTGCATCCCTTTGGTGTGTGATTAAGGATGATTTCCCCCCAGGGAAACCTTGGTGCATCTCTGCAGGCCTGGTGCAGAGGGGTCTCCTCAATGAGGATGCTTCATGCAGGTCATTGCAGTGGCAGCAAATAGCTCCTTGTGGCTGAAAGCTGGGAAAAGCAGCCCAGGGCAGAGCTTTGCAGAGCTTGTGTTTTCCATGCTCTTTCCCAACCCATTTAATGCCTGTGGTGAATGCAGTGACTGGGGTTGTGAGGAGCTGGAGGGCTTGGGGCTGGGTACACACAGCTGCAGCTGGATCTTCTCTCATTGCTTTGTGCTCCAGGGTTTAATGATACCTAATACTGTTAGACAGCAGAGGATATGTTGCCTTAATTTCCTGTTATTCCCATGCATTGGGAGCTCTTGTGCAGTTCTAGGCCCGAGTTACAAAGTCTGATATCTCGTGGAGGTTGCTCTGGGGGTGAAAAGTGCATTGGGAACCAGAGGACGAATTGATGCTGAGCCCATAGAGCTGATGGAGCATCACTGGGGGTCTGTGCCACCCCATGGATGGGGCTAAAGAGGCTGTGATTTAAGGGCATTTGGGATGTCACCAGTTCCTTGCTGAGGCCCAACTGGGTTTCCTGCTGCAAGTTCAAATCTAGGGGGTGGCAGCTGTGAATGGTGCTGGTTGGGGCTTCCTCAGCCAAAAGACACATATTTATGTGTATTCCATTACATTTGTGTGTGTTACACGTCTATGAAGTGTCTTACGTTATATTTATGTGTATTGCACGTATATGAAGCATATTCCATTACATTTATGTGTATTCTGTATCTCAAAATACGCAGCTGGATGGTTGGGCTAAATGGGATCAAGGGGCTGCTTTGGGAAGGGGGAAGGTAGGGATGGATGCAAAGGGAGCATGTGAAATAAGAGGCCTGATGCAGGGGTGTTTTCCCCTTTCGTGGGTTCATCAAGCTTTTGCCAGACCCTGCAAACCCCCTGCACTTACATGCAGGCTCAGCAGTCTCTTGCTTGAGACTGCTTTGCTTTTCCATGTGCATTTCCCCCACCTCATTGGTGCTGCCACATGGCTGGGTAATTAGTGTTTGATCTCCAGTCTTGGGCTATCAATAGCACCTGCAGTGTTCCTATGAGGTGCTGAGGCCACTGGGGTCTCTCTCAGCCCATTATGGCTCTTTGCCATCACCCTGTTTGATTTCCAGGGGCAGGTGGGTGATGCTGGGATCAGAGGGATGCTCTGCTTTCTGCCATGTGCTGGAGCAGCTCCCAGTCACCCAGGGGAGCCTGGGTACCACCTGTGCCCCTCATGAAGTGTTTTCAGTCCCTGCTCTCTTGCTCCCTCCTTTGCCTTGCTGTGCTTTCAGGGCACAGGCGCTTGCCTCTGCAGTGCTGTGCTCTCGAGGCTGGTGTTTGCTGCCTGCAATGTGCGTGTTCTGCACGCAGACTTCTAATTGGTGTTAATTGTTATTGAACCCAAACTCTCATGGATGTGCGGGGCAGTTTGGGACGCTGTGGAGAGGGCTTTGCCTTTGGATGGTGAGGAAATGGTGCATGCAGAGGGATGGCGGGGGTTTCCATCAGGCAATGAGTGCCATCTGTTATCTGCTGCCTGTAACTCGATGTGATGCACTGTGCTGTCAGCAGTTGCAATCTGATTAGCACGAGTGGTTCTTCCTCTCCTCGGTGGTTTGCTATCTTCTTAATGTGATGCCCACTAATGAGAGGGGAAGAGGCTAAACCAAGTTACTTTCCCATTGCCTAAATGGCAGCTGCCATTGCTCTTAAAGACAGTGAGCAGAAGAGGGAGTGTTCTTCATGGAGGCTGCTGGATGGAATCAGTTAATTCTGAGTGCTGAGAGCAGGATAAATGGGAAAGGGGAGCTGAATGTCAACTTGCACCATCCAGAGAGGAGACGATCTGCTCTATCTGCCTGCTCTTGCTGAGGGAAGCTTGGAGCTCAGGGGATGCATGCTCTGATGCAAGCCAGCGTTGGGGGTCACCAGAGACCCCTGAATTTCCCAGACATCTTGCTAGCACCATCCACCTTCATAGCCCAAGTTGCAAGGGGAAGATGTATCCTTAGGGATGTGTTTTGTATGATTCCCCACGTCCGGTGCTGGTTGGCTCTCCCTTTGTGCCACAGTGGAGCTGAGCACATGGGACCACAGGGCTCAGGACCTCTCTCTCGCTGCCGTGCAGTGCTTGTCCTTACAACTGTTGGAGCCATTTCAGAACGTGCCTATGCAGCAAAAGGGAAGCGAGTCCCACGTCTTCTCCCCACTTGCAGAGTGCATCCTCAGCTCTGGCTCTGCAAGCTGGGATGGGAAATGCAAGTCAGACCGTGCCATAAGCACGGCTCACACTCTGCATGCAGAGTGCAGGTGTCTAGACAAGGTGAACTGCTGCAGAGGCTTTGAGAGGAGGCAAAAGAGAAGAAGTGCCAAGGCAGAGCTGGTACTGCTTTCCTGGCACTGCTCCTGTGGCTCCTGGGCTTAGATCACAGGTTTGCTGTGGAGACATTGTTTGTAGGCTTTGTTCTTGGGATTTAAATGACTTGTTTCTCCCCCAGAAGGGCTTTTTTGGGAGTCTGCCTCTGCTGTTGCTTTGAAAGGCTTTTTGGTGCTAGCAGGATGATGTTCTACAATGTGCTGCAACCCACGGTGTGAGCACAGCTGCCCCATCAGGCAATGTATACATCCCAAGGTATTCCTGGTGTTTGGTACAGTAAAGACAGGACCCCTAATGATAGGATGCACAAGTGCTTTGCTTGAAGGAGTGTATGGGCTGCTGAGGGCTTGTCTTTCCAAATGGCTTTTCCCTGTGTGGGCAGGGATGTGCAGCCAGAATCTGACCGTTTCTCCCTCTGCAGTGGTGCTTCCTGCTTCAATGAGCAACCCCACCACCTGCCTGCCTGTTCTTGTGGTGGGAGCTGTTCAGGAACAAGGCTGCAAGAGAAAGGCAGTCGCACAGAAGTCAGGCTTGCAAATGGGCACTTCCCGTTTCTTTCTGGCCGCTACTGCTATCTTGTTCAGTACCAGTTACTAATTCACCTTCGTGTGTCATTAAAATCAGAGTGGGCTTTTTTACCTCCTGAAGTCTTGTACATAGCCTTTATTCTGGTCTTTAATGCACGTGGGTTGAAGTCTTTATTGGATGCCACTTGTGCAGCTCTGTGCCTGCCTTCATTTTCTTCTAAAGACACTGAACCACTGCTTAGAATTAACTCCAACCCATGTGGCATATTAAGTGTTTGTGCCGAGTGTACCCACTGTTCCCATCCGCTTCCTCAATTAATATTAAATATCCAAGGGAATTGAGTGGTTTTTTTCCTGCTTGCCATCTGATCTTCCTGCCCTCTTGAATGGGTAGAAACGGGGCTGTGCCAGTAGAGCGCTAACTGGGAGGTGGGTACTGGAGGCAAGGTCAAGGTGCCCGCTTCCACGCTGTGACAGACTTAAGCAGGCAGATGGCTCCAGCACTGGGACTCTTCAAAGCCAAGGCTATCAAAGTCAGGATGCATTATTCCACCCGAGTGTGGCGTAGCAGGGAAGGGTCTCCTGGAGGCAGGGATTTTGACCGGCCCCGCTCACTGTGTTGGCTCTGAAAGCTGCTCTGCATGCCTAGGGAAGAGCGAGGATGTGAAGGGTTAGGAAGGAGCTCCTCTGGCAGAGCTTTGTGGGGAAGCACCGGTATGAACCCTTCTGCATTAGCTGTGGCAGCAGCGTGGTGTTAGTGCAGGAGTCCCCCTCACCAACAGGAATGGGAACAGAGCATGGCACTTGCCTGCTGATGATCCAGAGCAGGCTAAACCCTGTGCCAGCAGCAGCGTCAGGGCTAGGGAGGAATTTAAGCGGCAGTAAAACATCCACAGTGAGGTTGAAGGCAGAAGGGAGTTATTAGCCCTGAAGAGGATCTCTTGCAATAAAGAAGGGATCTGGTATTCTATAGCTCTTCCTGGCAGATAGGGAAAGCTGCTTCTTGGACTATCCCAGCCATCAATCTGTCCACCTGGAGGCAGAAAGAAGAGATAGTGAAGAGGAGGATTCACAGCAATTCTTACTGCAGTCTGTGTAGCAGCGTGGTGGGTGGCTAGTGATGTTGATAACAAACCCTTGCTGTATTTATTCCCCTTTCCGCAAGAAAAGAAGCATTTATGGAAGGAGAAAGCACAGGGCATTCTTTCCCCGTGGAGGTGGCTGTGATCTGTACATGTGTTGCTGTGCAAGCTCACACAGGGGCATGTGGCAAAGCTTCCTGTTGCTTCCAGATCAGGGGATGCTGAAGGTGCCGGAGCATGGTTGGTGCTGTAAGCACCCCTCTGATAGCTGGTGGAGGTCAGTGGATGTGACTGTGGTCCATGCTCATGCTGTGGAGCTCCTGCCCATGCTAGAAGTATTTGGTGGCCATCTGGCTTTGGAAAGCATCCGACCCCAGTGCTGGCAATCCCTTCTCACCAGGAGCATGGGATGGCAGTGCTGCAGAAGATGGCATCCACCACAGAGGCAGCACCAGCAGCCCTGTCCTGAACCATGCATGGGAAGCTGCTGAGCACCAGGCTCTGGCAAAGCAAAGAGCCTGTAATGTATTGACTGAAATAGCTGTGTTAAGCAAAAGGGAGATTGGATCTGCTAAGGGCTCTCATTGAGAAAAGCAAAAGCTGTTCATGGCTGTATCATGCACAAGAAGCCTGTGTTTTCCTAACAACCCATCCGCTCAAAGGCCTTTTGGTAAGGATTAGTGATGCCCCAGTGTGGTCAATACCAGTGGTGTCAGTGTTGAAGCTGTGATTTGGTCTGATCCAGCTTGAGTACCTGGGGGAGGGGGCAGGGGCTCACAAACGCATCCTTCCCTTTGTGCTTTACCATGAGGAGATCAAAGCTCTGACTGTCCTGAAATGAGTGATTCAGGGAAGGAATCTGATTCAGACTACAAGTAATAACACTGTTTGTTTAGATGTGTCTCTCAGACAAAATGATCAGTCCTTATGCCACTTGTGTCCTGATCCCAATATTGTTTATGTCCACATTTATCTTTTTATGTGCTATTTATCAAATGGATGTTTATCTTGCCATGCCTCCAGGTTGTGAGCTGTCCAGGTAGATGGGGCCATCCTTGTTTCTCACACCTACAGGTGTAAATCTTAAATGCTTATAAGGTCCTGCTTTTCCCTTGCTGAGGTCATGAAACCTGACTTGCACTCCTGCACATTGATAGCATACCAAACAGACGGGTAATTCTTGAGGTGGAAGTTGAATTAAAACAGACCTTTATGTTAATTCTGGCTTCTTTCCTGATCTCTAGTTTAAATATTGAGAGGTCACCCTAGTTTGGTAAGACCCAGCAAAATCATCATTTACATTACAAAACAAAATCGAATGTCTGTATTTCTTTACCTTTGGATAAAGTTAATTTGCTCATAAGAGATAATAATTTACTGCATAAACCAAATAGAACAGGCCTTAAATGATGAAGTAGATTTTGAATCTAAACTGTTAATATTCCTGCAGGAAGGTATCCCTGCCCATGGCAGAGGGGTTGGAACCAGATGTCCCTTAAGGTCCTTCCAATCCAAACCATTCTATGATTTTATGATGATATGTTTCTATCGTTCTATATCTGTGACATTAAAAATATATCTATGGTGTGGAAAAAAAGCTCTGGACAGTTGGTGTGGTAGTGTCATTTTGGCTATGAAGGTTTAAGAATGTAAGGAAGACAAGGTCTGACAGGCAGGCACCATTCTTCACAGTGCTAGTTAACACAGTTGGGAAAACAGGCCAGCTTGTGGGCACCCAAGCTCATTTTCAAGAGAAGCAAATAGACACATCAAAGGCGTAAGTCAAATGGAGCCTGTGAATTGTGATACTCAGGTTCTTATCGAGAGAAAGGAGAAAATAATTGAAGCCAAACTTTCTCCCATAACCCTTAGAGCCAATCTGGATGCACCATCTCACAGAGCTGCTTTGGCTACTCGCTCCACTCAGTGGGAATTGCTAGGTGGACTGGGGAAGCAGAGCCAGGACAGCAACTACAGGTAATTGCTCATCAACTGCCATGGTGGTGTTGAAATGCACAGGATAATCTGTTTTGCACAGATTGAAACCTTGGCCATAAGGTTTGTCATTTCTGAAGAAACAGAAGAGCGGCTGCAGCTGAACAGTACCAAAGTAAGGACAGAATTGTCTCCTTTGGAATACCAGAGTACAAGGGACGTTTTATATTGGATTATGTGTGGGAGGTGAAATATTCAGCACTTAGAAAGGTTTCATTAGAGGAGCTGAGAATCTGTTCATCTAAACCAGCTCAAAGTTCATGGCATAATATTTAGCTGGCACAGGCAAGAAACAGAGTGAGAGGCAGTGTGGCTATTCAACTGGTTCAATAGCTAGCATCACCTTTCAGTCTTGTCACTGCAGGACACTCCCTGCCTTTCATTGCCACCCCTGAGTAGGTTCAAGTGAGAAATGCATGCTCAGGTCTAGCAGGTACTTTTCCAAATGCCACACTGAAAGTCCTCTCTCTCACTTTTTAAAGCTCCCAGTAGAGAAAAGTCTTTCTTCTAAAGCCTTGGTTAGCTCCCTTGGATCTGAAGCAAATGTTGAGAGACAAAAGCTGAGGAAAATACATCTCAGTAGGTAATGTAGCATCTCGTTCGCAAGTTTTATATCTCATTAAAGTGATAGAGACTTGGCACCTCTATGATCTCACATTTCCAACCATGGAAACCATTCAGTGGTTTGGTTAGCAGGTGATATTAAAGGAATGTTGTAAAGTACACCAATGAAACTGAATTACATTTCACCAAATCTGTTTCAGTACCTCCAGTTTGATTCTGAGTTAAAAAAAGGAGACATTCCTCCATTAGTAATAGCTCAGAAATAATTGACACATGGCTTGCTCACAGGGTACCTTCTGAAGAGAATTTGATTAAAGATGACAGCAAGCAAATAATAATAGCAAGCAAATAAGAATCGCTTATGATTCCAGCATATTAATGAACAAGATCAAGCTCTCTGTGTTCTGCTTTCCCT
Source organism: Micropsitta keiensis (assembly GCA_034782935.1). NCBI lineage: Eukaryota > Metazoa > Chordata > Aves > Psittaciformes > Psittacidae > Micropsitta > Micropsitta keiensis. The sequence goes on along the minus strand of JAVHNC010079315.1, from coordinate 1,818 downwards.
ACTTTTGCCTTCTAGAAGTAAGATGCTCTTCTTGTCCTCCATGCAGGAATGCTGTGGCTGTGAGCCATGTCATGTGGTTTAACCCCAGCTGGCAACCAGTTACCATGTAGTTGCTCACTCATTCCTTCCCTCAACCTTAGTGGATGGGGAGGAGAATCAGAAAAAGAAGCAAAACCCATGGGTTGAGATAAGAACAGTTTAATAATGAAAATTAAGTAAATCTAATACTACTAATAATAGTTATAAAGGCAATGACAAGGGGAGAGATAGGAAACTAAAAATGGAAAGAAGAAAAAAGGGACTTAGGGGTATTGGTAGACTGCCCGCTGAACATGAGCCGGCAGTGTGCCCTGGTGGCCAAGAAGGCCAATGGCATTCTGGCCTGTATTAGGAATGGTGTGGCCAGCAGAAACAGGGAGGTTATTCTTCCCCTGTACTCGGCGCTGGTGAGGCCGCACCTTGAGTACTGTGTCCAGTTCTGGGCCCCTCAGTTTAAGAAGGATGTGGAAAGGAATGCTAATTTTGCTGTGAAATTGTAGCTTTTATAGGTTTCACAGCAATGTTTTCATTTGTAAAAGGAAAGTGTGTGAACCCAAGACTATCTTTCTGCTTTCTTATTCGCTGGTCCACCTGTTTATTAGCAAGACACAGTTTTGAGGTTGTATCAAGATTATGTTGGAGGGAGAAGAGGTTGACTGATTGCTTTTTGTGTAGCTGGTTTCGGTTTGAGTTTTGTGGTTAGATTGAGGGGGTTGGTATTTTGTGGTTGAGTTTTGGTTTGTTATTGTTTGGGGTTTTGGGTTTTGCTTTTTTGTTTTGGTTTTTAAACTTCAGTAAAGTAGTAGTGAAGACCAATCTAAAAACTCTGCTCAGTTGGCCTGAAAATGATAATGTGGACAATTTTAAATTAACTTAAGCAGATGTTAGGTGTGTAAATCCCAAATTGATCCAGAAGGGCATTGCTTGACAACTTGCTAATCTCTTGGGAGATGAAGCTACATGGTTTCAGGTTTTCAGTTTTGATCCCTAAGTTCTGGTACTAAGCTGATTTACAGTATTTGGGATAAAGACTGTGTGTATATGTACATATGTAAATTCGAAACTGATTCCTGGCATCTGAGAAACCAACCTTTTCCACAGCAGGAAGAGATTAATTATTTCAACAGCAGAAAACTGTACCAGGTTCTGTAATATCTTCATACAGGCAGACAACCACAGTTCCGCAGGAAGTAGCATCACAAGTTGCAGAGATCTGTCCACAGAAATGTAATCAAAACAAGGGCTAATAGTTTGGGCGTCTTCATACTGTGCTCACTTTTTCAGGGTTTGGTTATTGATCAGTGTGATTTATTATCTTAAATTTTACCCTTCCTAGATAGGAGAGGCAAAAGTCTGTATTCCCAGTGACAACAGATGCTTTTCATACTGGAAACAGATAAAACTGGGAGGACTGGGATCTGTTATATTTGATTCGATTTTGGGAAAGAGAAGGGGAAGAAGTTCCTCAAGATAACTGATTAACTTGTAGAATAGTGGAAGCATGAAGACCACCTTTAAGTATCTGGTGTATCTGCTTGAATTTAGACAGCTCCTCCTCAGATTTCTTCATTACCCAAACTCTCTTCTATTTTTTAACGAATATGGAGGTAACCATTACAGAAGGAGATGTTGGGAAATATTCTTCCATAAAGACGTGTTTTGGCAGCTACTTTTATGATGAACTGACATTCTGCCTGGCAGAGTGAGGGGTGTTAAGCTGATCAAAACATTTCATTAATACTTCCTAAAAATATAGCACCTTATTAAAATAAGAGCCAT
>JAVHNC010079208.1:2594-13367 GCA_034782935.1 Micropsitta keiensis | reverse complement strand
AAATCTGAGGAATTGCTTAATAAATAGGTTCACGTGGCCAACGTGCAGCTCCAGTCATAGCTCTTGAATTTCGTTCTGTTCCTCTTCTCCATCAAGCTGTTAGTAGCCTTTTCGGTTCATTTTGGGTGTGTTTTTCCCCACCCCACCCCCGAACCGTGCACAATGAAGTGTGATTGAGTTCATTTTGCTAATCATTCCTCCTTTGACCAAGAAGTGCTTCACGGAGGCTACATCCAGCTTTGGTGGTATCAGATTTCAGTGTGAAAGTGCTACATTCCTGACTGCCCGCGTTCTCTTTGTGTTTGATTTGGCCTGGTAAAAATAAATGGAATACTCACAACGACTGATCACATTCAGGAAAAGAGAAACAAAAAAAGACCAGAGGAAAAAAAATATATTAAAAAAGAAATTCAGCTAATGGTGGGATTTTTTTGGGTTTTTTTGTTTGTTTAGTTTTTGCATGCTTAATTCCACTTTTCCAGTCATTGCATTGGTTTTCATTCTTTTTTGTTGCTGCCCTACACTAGTTTTTTTTCTACCTTTGATTTCCTTCAGATTTGATTCTACTTCTTGACTTCTCGTTTTTAGCTGACGGAAGCAATTCTCTGGGTCTCTGAAATTCACAGGCAACATTTTTCTGTATCGAAAAAAAATGTTACCTTGGAAGACAGCTCCAACATTCACCTTTCGCTTCTTGATGTAGTTTATGACAGAATTAGCTCATGCTGGCAATGCTGCTTGAGTCATTTCAGAACATTAAAAGCACTCTGGATTTTTATATGTGATTATTTTTGTTTATAATGTTTAGCCAAGGCCTGCATTTTTAGATGTATCCTTTATTTAAAATGTTCTTTTTCTCCCTGCCTTTGGCCTTGTCTGTAACTGTCTTGTCTCGAAGGTAATTTCTGAATCTAGGCGCTTGAGGGGGGAGGAGGAGCATTTGCATCACTGTAGCTTTTTGTCTGAATGCAGTTACACTGGCACAAACTGGTATAATTAAAATGGCACTATATAATGACAAAAAAATGTTGACTAATTCTAAGAAGAAAATGGGCTTTAAAACAGTATTTGCTGTGAACTCCAATCATATATTTGAAATTCTGAAGGGCCTTTTTTGCAGACAGTGAATTTCTAATGTAAAGAAACAAGCACATTTAAAAAAAAATCCTAATGCAAATGATGATAGTATCAACAAAATATCTCAGGCCATCCCTTTGTTTTGAAAGTTACATTTACAAATTAGGCAGCACTACAGTTTGATTCATTTATCAGAGGCTGCTTTGTTTTGCATGCAGTGGAATATTTGATCTGGTTTTTTGGTTTTGTTGTGTTTTTTGTCTTGGAAGGCTGGGCTTCTTCTACATTTTTAAAGGATGCCTTTTTATTATCTTCTCGAACAGCATATTTTTCTCTGCTTCTGTATCTTATTTTCCTTTAAATGGCCTCACCCACTTCAGAGACACAATTAAGAACCTGACTGAAGACCTTCAGAAAAGAAACTCTTTAAATGAATTATTCTGAATTTTATCATATTTTGTAAAAAAGGGTTTGCATTTATAAGCATCCCTCCTGGTCTTTAAAAACTGAAGCTGGCATCTGTATTGGCTTGAATTTAAATGGTCCCTTCAGGCTCTTTAACTCAAAGAGTTATTTTATTCACTTGGTTGTTCCTTATTTCTTCCCGTAGGGTAACTACAAACCTAGCTCTTATATTTATTTACTTGCCTCACTTTGTTAAAAGATTATGTCTTCATCAGTGCTTACAAATTTATCAGTGCTTAAAATGTATTTAAATGTTAAACAATTTGCCTGTATCACTCTATTTTACCTGAAGCATTTTTTGTTGTGATTGTTCCCCATGTATCCCTAACAATAAGCTCTCTGAATGTAGAAATGTACCGAGTTAGCTGAGCAGAGGATGTAGGGAAGTGTCAAACATTATTTGTCTAGCTTTATTTGCTCCTATTAATATATCCTTCATTTGTATCGCCTGCGGTCAGCATTTTCATATACGAGAGATTATAACTGGGTGTCTTACCTCCACATCTATTAAAAAATGTCACTGACACTTTCTTTAAGGGGGACAAACCCATCTCTTGGGCTGTTTCCTCCTGTCCTCTTTCTAGTTTTTCAGCATACTTCTCCTTAATGCACCTGAACGATGCACCACATTCCCGAGCCCAGCCCAAATCAGCTCTTCAGTCATTTGCCCTTGCAAATGAATTCCTTCTCACTCTGTGCTTCTCCCAGTGGTCCTGCTGCTCATTGTCCCCATGGTGGTGAAGAGGCAGTTTTTGTAACAGAATTGTCTGAAAACACATGAGCTAAAGAGGGAGACGTGGTGCAGGGTAAGGCCAGGGAGGTTGTTCAGTGTTAGTAAACTGCACCTTCCCTAGTCAAATGTCAATAGCCAAACCTCTGGAGTGAAGTCTGTCTTCTCTAAAAGACTTTCTTGAATCTTACATCTGTAGTTTTAGTGGCCAGAGAGGGAGAACAGGTGGGATAACCATCATCCAGAATGCTGGAAATCCTGGGATGAGCCTTTGCAGTGTTCACCAACCTGCCCTCTCCCAGGGCTGTCCTCAGCTGGTGCCACGCAAGCTACACAAGCAGCTCCCCCCATTCATGAAAGTTTCATAGGGCCATAGTCTTGTTTCCAATACATTTAAAACAAGAGGCAAAATCTCTTAATCCCTGTTTCCAACCTGATCAGCCTTTGATGCTTATAACATAGCTGTGTTCTGCTCAGCTCTAAGGTACTTTATTACTTTATAGCCATTAACAAATATAAGAGATAACAAAAAACAAGAGATAAGGAGTGGAAACAAAGATCAACATCTCGCTCAACCTTCTTCCCCTCTGGCAAGAAAGAATTGCATTTGAGAAGTTTTGTTTGGTTTCTGGGTTTGTTTTTTGTTTGTTTGTTTGTTTGTTTTGTTTGTTTGTTTTGTTTTGTTTTAGTAAATACACATTTCATCTGTGATACTGAAGAAAGAAAGAACTAAAAAAACAAGGTTTATATTTGTGACAGCATGCGCAGATGTGAAGTATTTCTGGTGGAATGAGTGTTAGACTAGGTCCTGAGAGAAATCTTTTTCTGTGTAAAAATAACAGTGTCTGTGCCAGCAAATGTCACCAGTGGCTGAGGAGGTCCTAAAGGTTGGTGAGAGTAACCGCTGTGTGATGGGAAATTTGTGTGAACAAGGAGAGAGCAGCACATGATGGCAGCAAAGATACCAGAATTTGAATTGGTGAGGGAAAGACTGCATAGTCTTCACTTTAAGTCCATGAAGCAAAATGTCAGCCCATCAAAACACCACGATTGTTTTGACTACGTGAAGAGATACTTGCCACCTCTAAAATGCTCTAAAAGATACACACTTACAAAGAAATGAAATGGATTTTATAAGAAGAAAGCATAAGGTGTATGGAAAGGATCTCACAAGGCAGAGGTGGCACAAAACCTTATCCTGGTCCTGAGGCACCATGGGTGTCCTTCATTGCCCAAGACACACTTGAGACTCAGTTTATTTTGTCTTCAACTACTGGCAAATTGTATCTGCATTGCAAGTAATTGTGCAACTTTATTTTTTTCAAGTTCTTCAAATACAAAGTCTTTGCTTCTTATGCTACAGTAAAGCCATGCAGATATGCTGCTGCCATGACTTCTCCCCCAGTTTAGCAGGTACAGTCTTGTTTTCTAAATCCTAGTATAAACACAACTTTCTTCCTGGCTCCTCACTTTGATCATACCATGTCTGCATTTGTGTCTCTCCATTATTTCCTTTTTCTGACCATGTAAAACATACTACTTGTTTTGGTCCTGTGTTGGTTTATTCTATCACAGACAGATCACAGATTCACTGTGTAGAGATTTACTCTGTCATTATAAAGATTTACATGTAGAGATTTACTCTATCATATTTTCTTACATCCTTTCAATCTGTTCACCTGCTTGGCCTCTGCTTTGTCAGGTGGCATGATCTTTTATTGCACATAGCACTTTTCTGCTTTCTCTTTTGATCATCAGTGGCATTTGAGGATACCTCTCCGTCCCCAAAAAAGCAAGGCTACTAAGTTATTCTACATCCTTGCTTTAAGACTCTCTCTTCCAGGAAACATAAGTAGTTTGCTAGTAAGGAGGCAGTTAGGTGTATCATAACCATCTCCTTACGTCTGTTTCATACTTACCTTAGAGGCAGTTAGTATTTTTCCTCACTAGACATCTTTTAACATTGACTAAATTAAAAGTATTTCTCATACCTTAGGTTGTTTGGTTTTGGTTTTTTTTTCACTTTTTTTTCACTTTTTTTTTTTTTTATGTTGGTGATGGTGGTTTTTTGATAGTGCAGGTTTTTTGGTTTGGCTTGTTTCTTTTTACAAAAATGTCAGTTAATTTATGGTATTAAGTCTTTCTGTAGGGAGAAGAGTAGACTATAGTGCTGGTCAAGACTACTATGAATACTTGGGTTTAGTTCTGATTTGTCTGCATTGACAAATGTGTAAAATACTTGGCCTCAGACCAGCTAAAGCAAATTATAAACATTTGCTTAAAATAATAATAATAATAAAAAGGATAGTTTATAGAGTATCCTGCCCCACTCCATCCACTAAGATACCCACCTACCCAAGCCTCCAGCCACCAAAAGCTAAATCAGGCAGCAAAATCAGGAACAAAAAGAAAAGTCATTCTCCTTTTTTGGGCACTTCAATTCATCTTGAATCTGATGAACTGAAAGCTCTTTCATTTGATGGATTTCCAAACAGCAAACTGGAGGAGCTGAGGTATGGATACACTTGCTGTTTTACTGCTTCTGCTATTGGAGTAGTGGTCTCTGACAGAGGGAAAACAAAAACAGTCAGAATTGTGCCATCTTAAATGACAGCAAAAATGGAGGCTACATGAGAAGAAGGGTTTATTATGAAATAAAATCACACTGAAAATCAATCATGTTTGACCTGGCATGAGGTTACAATACCAGGTCAATTATCATACGAGCAATATTACTTTGTGGTAGAATTAAAATGCCATATGTCCACTAAGAATGTATCTGTCTCGGGTTGATGCTTCTCTCCCTCCTCTTAAACTGTGGGGTTTGCCTGATTCCATCTCCCCGGTGGCTACAAGGAAACGAACACTGCCCAGACTCTTAAGGTGTAGCACTGAGCAGTGAGAGCACCAAGGAAAGGAAGGGCCAAGTACTACTTCTTTCGATGTCCCTGCAGGCCAAGTATCAGCCTTTGCCACCCTGTAGTGTAAACAGATCTCCCAACTTCCAGTGTGAGGTCATAAAATGCATTAAATTGTCCTCTGAAATGCAAATTATAGCATCTATATCATTTATTGCATCTCAGTATTTCCTCTATGAAGGGGCAGGACAAAGTGTTTTGCAGTATGAGTTACTGATTTTAGTTTTTATACTATTCTTTTCAGACAAGCAAATACTTAATTATACAGTTATTCAGATGGAACAACTGGGGAACAGACAGATGAAGCAAAGTGGGCCCAGACCTTCCAACAAACGGCAGAACTAAGACTCTGGCTGTCCTGCCTCCCCACTTACTTTTCCATGTCATGCCATTTGGTTTTGAACTCCTGAATACATTTTGTTCCTCCTCCTGGAGCATTTCACTAATTGATGAAAGATTAAAATATAATTCAAGATGACATTCACCACTGAAATCTGCCTTAACAAGAGGCAATAAGCTAAAACCATGGAGGAAAGGGAAAAAATACTTTTAGAAATAATGAAGTATAGAATTTGAGAAATAGTTTCATTTCTTTGTAGAGGACTATTTCCAGAATAACCTCAGATACACCACAGTTCTGCAATAAGCACCACTTGCAATACGCAATGGCATTTGTTATAGCTTGACATTAGGTGAACAGTGCTACACTGTAGTTACGGGCTACTTCTACTGAGCAAATACCTTTCACTGCCTCTCAGTGGGGCCATTTAAAACAGGTTTCATTGTAAACAGTTACTCAAGACATTACAAAGGTTGCTCTCAGTAAAAATATGTATTCCTTATGCTGTCAGCATTTTTCCCTGAGCTAATGTAATTACAATGCACTATTGAAACCAACCCAACCTTTTTCTACAGTAGGAAGGAAAATTACATAACCCTACCTAAAAAAACCCCAATAACCCAACCCAAAAAAACCCAACCCAACAAACTCCAAGCCAACAAACCAAGCCAAAAAATCCCCAAACCCTTTATGAAGTGAAATTTTTACAGATTTTACAGCAATGTGGTGTTAAATGATCCAGCAACTAGAAATGCATCCAAATTGACTTGGAACACAAACTGGAACCCTCTCTTACAACAGGATGCTATTTAAATGCACTGGGGAGGGAAGAAAAATCTCAGCAAAGAACACCTGCACTTTTGAGAGGGCTTCTTTTTGGGTCAGCAAACAATGCCTACTGCAATTTCAAACAGCCACGTCATACACTCCTTTCCAGAAACTGATTCTGGACTGATAGTTAAGGCCTTCATTTTTGCCTCCGTGGGGGAAGGTTTCTCCAGAACTTCCAACTTGGACAATCAGAAACTTCACTTTGGAAAACAAGTGTGGATTTCTTGGGTCAAAGTCCCTGCCACACCTAATAGGTGTGGCTGTGATGAGGGAAGCAATGAAGGGCAAAGAGCGGTTTATGTCGTGCTTGCCAATGTATCAGTCAGCTGGATCTGCTCTGAGAGTACATGATAGTACCCAAGGTAAGGGAAATGAAGGACAACATAATGGAAGAAGCATCATGCCAATGGTATGACTGTTTTACTCTCAGTTTGCTGTTCAGGAAGTCACATCCATTCTTTTGCTTGTGCAGAATGCCCTTGATACACAGCATCATTTAGAGCAGGGACATCTGTATGTGACTGACAACAGCAATTTCAGCATGCTTAAGCTCATAGGCACTGCTAGACATCATTTTAGGATTTTAGGTATTGCCATAGTTAAATGTATCCTGGATATATGTTCACCTGTGAAAAAAAATGGAATTTAAGGAAAGGAACCTGAAGAAGCAAAGATTAAGCAGAAGAGGCAGGAATATATGGAAATGGGGAGAAGGAGGAGGTAGCATCCATCTCATAAAGGGCTAAGAAACTCTATTATATATTATTTCCAACCAAAACCTTAGGAAATAATTCTCTTCTCCACACACACCCAAACAGGGAGACTGCATTAAAAAAATAAACAAAGAAAGAAAGAAAGAAAGAAACAAAAACAAAAAAAGAAAAGACATCTTAAAAGAGTTAAGAGTATTTTATTTGTGGTGGTGGTTTGGGGGGGTTTGGTGGTGGATTGGGGTTTTTTTGTTGGATTTTTTTGTTTGGTTTTTTTTTGCGATTTCTGCAAGTCTTCCTAGTCTATCAGCTGTAAGGAGGTTCTGATATTCGATAAATTTTAATGGAAGTTCTGTTTTTCATGACAGTACAAGCTAAACAGAAAATGCCAAGCAGCACAAGGCTTCAAACAAAGTGAAGAAAATTGCCATTCTTCAATGATGCCATGTACAGTAACAAGTGTTATTCAATGGAAATACTCTCAGAATCTTTAACTGTGAGCCCTGACATACAATTCCCAGTGTTATTTAACAGTTCTGTCGGAAACAACAGTAGCTAACACTGGGATACCTTTGAGGAGCTTGGCTGCAAGAACTGTTGCAGTTACCCTGAAACTCCTGAACCTGCAACAAGCAGATTCTACAGCCCTGAGCTAACCAGCCAGGTTTCCCTGGGGAAGGGGAGCATCAGACATCTATGCAAGAAACATTTCAGAAAGCAGCCCGCTGATCACAAAGCGTCTCACACTGGTAGAGACTGAAAGGTGAAGTGTGGGACAAGGAGTAAAATGTAGACATCTAACATCCTGACACTGTATAGCTAGCTGAGGGACCTGAAATGGCACCTACTTTCCTGTTCTTGAGCTCTACAAACCCCTTTCTACATCAGCATTAAAGATTGGTTTGCCAGTACCACATGAAACACTTTGTTCTCCCATCCTGTATTTGCACACACTATCTCTTATTTTTGCCCTGTTATTTTATTCCTCCCGCTCTCTTTTGTGCTTTTACTCTTCTTCCATCCACTGTTTGTTTGCATCCAGACATGTGAGCTGGCAGGCCACAGAGTAATCTGGGCATGCCTATGAGATCTGGTCTGACGGGCAGATTAAGCAAATGAATGCCAGATGAAGTGAATGTTACATGTGATTGGCTCCTGTCTTAATGCACTTTCTTTCTTTTTCTGCTGGTTAATAGTTGTATCACAACACAGTTCTTAGGGCAGTCACTAGAAATACTGCATTGCAGGCTCGTGCAATCTAGGTCACAGGCTGTCCCTTATATCACTTAACACATATGCATCAAGCTTGGTATGAAAGGGTAATTTCCCCTGATTATGGAAAATCTTGCTTCAGGATTTCCAGGATTTCATCTCAGGAACAGGCTTTGATCAGCTTGCTAGTGATTGGGCAATGTCAGCATTGACACCAGGAGAAACTTGACTGACTGGTAGGATAGTGGCAGCTGAGTAGCAGTTCAGAAATTGTCACTGGTGTCTTAAGTGGTGGATACAGGCAACAAAGAGGCTAGGAAGGGCAAAAGCACTATTTATAAATGCCTTGCACAAAATAAATAGAAAGTTCATGATGCAGTCCCAAGCTACTGTCTCATCAGCTACTCATTCTGCACTGTTAAAACTGACTTAATTTTGGGATTAAGTATGAAATGCTAATGCCTCTGCCGTATCTGATTACCCTCCTCTTGAAACGTACTACTGAAGGACTGGAGAACCCACTTCCCATTACTCTTAGCTCACAAATGCTTTTGGTTTTCAGATGCAGTTTCTCTTCCATCTCCTTTGCAAGTGTGGATCCTTTTCTCAGGCTTGACTTTTTTTCTAAGCACTAGGAAAGAAACCCTACAAACATCCTTCTTCTATCAACAGATGCCAGCTTTTATACCTTTTTGCCTATTTATAGGTGGTTTCTGCTTTTCCCTTGGCCTTTCAGCTCTCTAATGATCACTTCTAGTCTGGCCATGCAAGAATTCCCCCACAAGTACTGAGCAACTCCAGCTGGAGAATGCAACCCAAAGCAAGCATGACCTGTGTTAATCCTGTGAGAAAGCACATAACTGCTGTCTTCCTGTGGCTGTAATTTTGAAGATCCATGTTAGAGGTACAACTGCTGGGTGGATGCTAGGCATTGATGCTGTGTTCCCTCCAGAAGTAGTCACTAGTAGGAGTGGGAATGTAGCCTTCTTCACAAGTGTAGTTGTGTTTCAACACAACTGCGCAGTGATACAGCTGATTTCACTCTAAAGGCCAAACTTCATAAGGCAGCTGAGAAGATATCGTTATTGCTACAACCAACAAGTATGGGCCTGTTTTTCTAACCCTTTCTCACAACTTCACCTCCTCTCAGCTTGTGCTTGTGCTGCTTTTGTGGCTGCAGCAATGGCCAGCAATCTATTTGCAGGTAATTTGAGCTCATAAAGAAAATGGAGGGGAGTAGTTATATTTCCTATTTGGTGACCTAAATTAGCTCACTAACTTGTGAGATGATTATCAAAGCTCTATCAAAGCTGACACAAAGTAACGTCTGGTGACTGTGAAGCTGAAAATAGGGGCAGGCAGAATGTGGATAGGATGGGAAGGTTTAAAAAAGTTCTTCCCAGCAAAAGTGGTCAGGCACTGGAAGAGATGTCCCAAGGTTACTGTGGAGATTCTCAGTTCAACTGACTTTGACCTCAAACAACCTGATCTAATTGTGAAACTCAGAGCAGGAGAATGGACTAAGCAACCTCCAGAGGTCCTTTCCAGCGTAATGTTTTCTATGATCCTAGGATTCAGAAACAAACAGTACCAAGGGGTATCAAGTGAATCAGAGGGAGACCTCTCCAAGTGTTTGAAAGGAGCTACCCCAGCAGTAGGCATTTTTGCCTGCTGTGTGGTGGGAGCCGAATGCAGTAATGCTACTGCCTGGAAGTCCTGCTCTGACTCATCCCAGGACACATTTCTGCAAGGCAAGGCAGAAAAGGAGAAGTGACTGCTGAGCCCTGAATGGGGGGGGAGGGGAGCTGGCCCCATGGATGCTCAGAACAGGGAATTTTAGTCTTACTCATCATATTATTTTTATATTTGGGTTTTCAGATGTAAACCTCAGTGTTTCTGTCAGCATATTAACTCTGTGTGCACCATAAGTTTGTTTGCTAAGCCCCAGTGACTCCTTTATCCCTGCCTCCATGCACAACTTCCAGCTGCAGGCTTGGTGTGGCCCACTGCACTGCACCAGTGTTTGTAAGGAATAAACAGATTGTTTGGTGAGTGCTAGTTAATCTGGGCAGATTTCAGTGTCATGTTGGAGAAAGAAGACAGGCCTGGTTTGGGAAAGATACAGCCAGAGAATAGGTATGGGCAGGTGAGTGAAATGTGGCAGATGAGCTATACAGGATATACAGAAGTTAGAACTGAGATTCATCCTGAAGAGCTGCTCTGCCTAGTCTTAACAAATGTAAGCAGGAAAAGGAAGGGAAATCTGTATGACCATGAAAAACAAGTAGTGCTAAAGGTCTAGGAGAATCTAAATCTCTAGCATGGGTTTGTTCTTTGCTGAGGTTTCAGACTTAAACAATGAGGCCACAGTACTACCTGGCAAGCTGGGTATAAGTATTGGTTACATGTTTGATACCTGGTCTTTATCTTGTATCTAAATGTAGTTAATGCTGGGTTCTGACCATAAAAGAGGATTTTCTTATGTTCTTC
>JAVHNC010078837.1:5731-17150 GCA_034782935.1 Micropsitta keiensis | reverse complement strand
TTCTTCCCTTTTTTTCTGCTATTTCTAACATTGTTATTTGTGCCAAACCCAAGAGATATCCACGTAAATATTAGTGGCTAGCAGTAGGTGACTCATCTGGGTTTGTCCTTAAGTGTATATAGGAGAGAAAAAGCACTTGGGAAGTTAAGGGCTTTGCCTCAGGAAAATCAGATTCTGCTCCCTACAATCTGGGTCATGCTGGGCACATCCCCTGTTCTCCAGATCCCTAAAGATGGGACCTCCCTTTCCTCTTGGGGAGTTCTGAGGGACAACACCCTCCATGGTCCTGTGTCTGCAGAGCCTGGAAGCCAGGCTTGCAAGATAGAACCTGTCTTTGCCACGGCTGCTTTAAAGAGTAGGAGTGGACCCAAAAACAAGATGATGGGAGCTATATGAGAACCCCCAACATATTGCATCTAAATGTCTTTTGAGGAAGCAAATACATTCAAGGCTTCAGCATTCAAACAAATAAATGAATAAATAATTAAAATAAAGTTTGGGAAAAGTGATTGTTTGCCAAAAGATCAGGTTTTGTGAAGAGCTTAACATTTGAGTTAAAAAAAAAGGAAGGAAATGTTTGTGTGTGTTTGATTTCCAGTGCCAGCTCGTATTTCTCAACAGATGGCTAGAAATCTCCTCTTAATATCCAGCTTTAGTTTACTCATAACTGGCTTAATCCTGTTGTGCTTTTGTGCAAATCATGTCCTTTCCCTCAAAAAGTCCCCCTATTTCCTCCTTCCCTTTGCTAAGCAGTTGAGCTGACTCACTGTGGTCTTGTAAACATCTCCTTTCCCAGTTATTCCCGTACCCTTTTTTGTTTCTATTCCAGTTTAACTTAATTTGCCTTGAAGATTATATGTAAATTATTGACCTAGATTAGCAAACCGATGCATGCACATTGCTCTGCCTGCTAAAGAGATGGAGTACTGAGAGCAAAGCTCAAACGAGTCTTGACTATCAAATGGCAAACAGGGCTAAGGGTATGGCCCGCCATGGTGATGTTATTGAGAGGACAGAGGTTGAGTCTGCTCTGATTCAATTGTTGGGGCAAACATTAAGCATCAGTGGTAGAACTCAGTGGGATTTGGGGACAATGGAAATCCAGGAAGGATGATTTCTGCCCTATATAGCAACAAAGCAATATTTCTGCCCTATATAACAAGAAAATGGGATATTTCCTAGTCATCTGAGGTTAAAGCCAGAAGTAATCACTCAAATAACAGGAATAATCTTTTGATTTCCTTCCTGCTTCTGATAAAGAAAACACAAATTGCTTTATTTCACATCTCGGTGATTTTGATCTAATCCCTTTTCTCTGCCACTTAACTCATTTTCTTCATATTGTGATCCACAGAGGAAGATCCATGTGAATGTAAATCCATTGTGAAGTTCCAGACAAAAGTAGAAGACCTCATAAATTCATTGCAGAGGAAATATATCCTTTGGATACTGTGTTTGATCAGGATTCAGCAGGTTGGGATGGGCTTTCTGGAGGGATCAGTGGGGGAAACCTATTGATGGAGGAAGGAGGTTGGGTAGGTGTTCAGGAAGCTGGGAAACAAGGCACTTAGGTTATGAATTCATATAGCAAGAAGAGTCCCTGCACCAGACTGAATGGTCTGGCACAGAATAAGTAGACCAAAAAGAAATAGACCCAAAGGAGAATATGGCAAACCACTGGAAGGCAGCAACGAGCTCTAGGCACCAAGACCTAAGTCAGGTTTTAGGCAGATGCTTAATCATGCATGGGATGCTGCTGCTCCCTCTGCAAGCTGCTGGTCCTGTGATGCAAGGCTGGAATGTGAGGGCTGAGAGCTAACACTGGGCTGTGAGCAGACCAACCAGTGGTGCACACATGCAGCTGATCATTCGGTCATTAAAGCCCCATGCATGGGATCCTGTTTATGATGGTAGATGTCTACAATGCAAACACCCGAGCTGGCTGCCTGAATCCCTGCACACCACTGGAGAGAAGGAGGGCCTTCTACAGCAAACCACCTCTGACTGGTGGTGGTCCGGATATATCCCAGTGGAGAGGGCCAATGAGGTGAGTTGGATCCCATCTGACCTGAGCTGGTGGGGCTGCATTCCGCATGATGGGTCCTGTCACATCACACAATGACCATGAATAAGAAACATGGAAAAGAGGAAAATTTGTGTATGAGATTCTAAGTTCTCACAGGGAGAGGAATTAGTGAACCCTCAGGGTGGCTCACACAGGGCTCGGAGATTTTCCATTACTGAGAATAAGGAAAGAATATGATTTTAAAAGCAATGTTTTAATGTATTCACACATTTCTGTGTATTTTCTCCTCTTTACTCAAACTGAGTGAAATCCACAGCTTATGTTATGCAAAAGGTCAGAGTAAATCAGTAGTTCTCACCCAGTGGGTTGCTGCTCCCAGGCACATCATGAAAAGCAATTAGTGAAAAGAGCAGAAAATTGTGACACACCATAGAGCTCTAAGAAAAGCTCCCTGCTCCACTCATCACACAACCCATGCTGCTCAAGGTCAGGAATTCTCTGTCAGCCACTCAAAGCACACTCCAATCAGGCTCACCATTTTTACTCTTCCTTTCATAGTAAATGTAGAGGTGCAAGTGAGTGTTTGTGCACACAGGAGCTTTTTCTACCTTCGATAACAGTTCATCAGCTTCATCATCTCTGGAAATGCCAGAGCAGATGATGGCAGCATCCCTGTGCTACCTGCTCCCAGCAAGGTAGCTCCATTGGTTACCTGTTCTGCGAGCCAGGGAATAACTTGAGCAATGAATCACTGCTGTGCACTGTCCTTTTTATCCCTTAACTCTTGCTTACTGGAAGCTGTAGCAAAAAAGATCGAAGCCCTGGAGAACAAGATCATCTAAGATCCCGAAACACTCTATTTCCCTCCTTCCTAATGGATGAAGACTAGAGCTCCTTCAAGTCATAATGGGCGGCAGCTCAGCCACTGTGCTATGGCAGCTTCTATTCCTTTAAAGAGTCTAGTCTACCTGCATTTGTTTAAAAGGGCAGAAGTAGGACAGTAGAGCAGACATTGTATAACAGGCAGAGCACTGTGTGACTGAGAGCTACACCATGCTAACGTGTGTTACATCATATAGAATTCATATATTAAAAAAGTGGAAAGATTTGGGTTTGATTTAAAGCTTAATATATATATGTGTGTGTTAATAAGTACTTGATTACGAGTTCTGTGAATCCTTGCGGTGTTCTTCTGCATCTTTTGTTTCTATGCATGAGATATGAGATAATTTAATTTAAAAGTCAAAGTGACTTTAAAATCAACTCAGATGCTGAGTGTAAAATGTCAGAGCCGCTGATCAGCTTCTTATTGTAAGCATGAAGCATTTGTCAGTAGGCGAAATACAGTAACGAGCTCTGAGTGTGCATTGCAGACAACATAGGGTAGGGTGCTGCTGCTAGGTGGGCTTATCCATAGCTGCTGTACAATATAGGAAGAAGAAAAGCTCGGCTTCACTTGCCAATGGTCTCACAATGCCTCAGTGAGCTGGTACCTGACCTAGACCTGTTCTAGGTAAGTCCTGATAATGTGCAATGAGCCAGCAGCCGTGGCTCTGTGTAGCACAAGGCAGTGCTGTCAACACCAACCCCAGGAGATGTGCCCCTGCTCTTCAACTTTCTGGTCTCCACATCCTCAACTGGAGCTACAAAACATCAGGAGCACCTAAACCACAGGGAACTGCTGCTGGAGCTGCTGCTGGTGGATGTGGTGCCCTCGTCACTGCATTGACCTGAGGCTCCCTAGCTCTTTCCTTATTCCTCACCTCTAAGCACCTTCAAAGCCAGTAAGTTCATCTCAAGAACTTGCAGACTCTTCTTCTGTTCCTGGATTCCCAGCACTGGCAAGACAAGAAAGCAAAGTGGACTGGAAGCATCCAACGCTGCCTGTCTCCTACAGCTGTAGCCTGGCTAAGGGTGAAGGGAAGAGGCCGTGTTCACTCATGGCCCCGTGGAGCATCACTGACGGCGAGCACAAGGGCTTGGGTTTGGAGGGGTTTGTCTTTATTTTTTGTATCAAAATATTTATACTTGAGCCACGTGAACAGCTTTTGAGGATGACTGGGCCTGGTCAGAGCTGTCACCACAGCACGGGTCAGCATTAAACGTTTGCTGAAAGTTGTAAAAGGGAATTTAGCTTCTTTCTTTGTGTAAGCATGGAGGCAGCTGCCTCACAACAACAGCGCTCCTCAGGCTTGTTAGTGGGTAGGAAATCCTCCAACTCATTTCACAGAATGGTTTGGGTTGGAAAGAACCTTAAGAGCAGTCAGTTCCAACCCCCTGCCATGGGCAGGGACACCTCACACTAAACCATTCCACCCAAGGCTCTGTTCTACCTGGCCTTGAACACTGCCAGGGATGGAGCATCCACAACCTCTCTGGGCACCCTGTGCCAGTGCCTCAGCACCCTCACAAGGAAGAACTTGTGCCTTACATCTAACCTGAACTTCCCCTGTTTCAGTTTGAACCCATCACCCCTTGTCCTATCCCTGCAGTCCCTGATGAAGAGCCCCTCTCTGGCATAACCTTTCATTCCAGTCCTTTGAGAAACCTGAGACCCTTCCTGTTGTTGATCCTTTTGTCTCTCCCTGTTTGAAGCCAGGGTTCAAGCATAGCCCAGAAAGCATCAAAGATGATGGAAATATTTAACAATTGTCCCCATGGCTTCACTGGGCTCGAACCCCTTCCAGCCCCACGTGCCCTGGGAAGAGTCATAGAATCATAGAACAGGTAGGGTTGGAAAGGACCTTAAGATCATCTACCATGACAAAGCCAGGAAAAGAGATAACACAAATTCCTGGCCAGAGGAAAATCCAGGAAGCAACTGGGCTTTGAGAAATGCATCCATGAAAACAGAGCTCAGGGGCTGGAAACCTCACTGCTTGTCAGGCTCATCTCCACACTGAGGTGGGGATGAAGCCATGGGGGTGGCTGGGAGCCTCATTTATCTCTCTCAGTTAGGCTGAAATGGTTCTCTTGTGACAACAGAGCCTTATGGCCAGTAAAGTTGCTGTTTCTGCCATGTTCCATCAGCTTAGTACTCATCTGGTCCTCATGGAATACAATATCCAGGTTCCCTGACATATTTCTGGGTTTATTCTTCACTCTGGCTTTCTCATTTCCCATTTTTAACTATGGCTCTTCCATTTAACTGCTGATCAGAGGCAATTCACTTCCATCTGATATGATGATGACAGCATTATTTTTCTGGGTTTTTTTTCCCCAGTTATAATCAATTTGCCAATGATGGCAATGAGCTCCTGGAGCTCATTTTCTTCCATGCCTATTTATTCTTTAAATGCCTTGAAAGTGAAATTTAATAGTATCGGGAACTAAGAGATGGATTGGGTTTTAATTCCTGTCATGGCACCCATGGAAATGTCTACATGATACGAGATTGCTGTTGCCATTTACCTGGCTTTTTCTGGTAATGGGATAGATTCATCTAAAGTGAGGGCTGGATCTTCATCTCCACAAGGAAACTGGATCCATTGAGCTTACCCTTGCCCATTGCCACTTTAACCCAACAACTCCCATAAAACTCAGTGTTGTTCATTTTTCCAAGGAGCAAAGCAATCCTCAGCCCTTTCTAGGGAGGCTTATCCAGGTAGGACTATGCCTAGAGGCTTCGTGACTCAAACTGGGATGCGAAGGGCTGGTGCACCAAGTATTGTTCCTTCAAACCTCAGCAAGCCACTTTGAGGAAGGCCCTAGGAGACTCAGTGTCTAAATCACCAAGTTACTTATTCCAGAGCAATACTCCTGGATGCTGCAAAGAAACGCCCCTGCATGCAGACATAGCAGCTCTTCTCTTCAGTTTTTTATGGAGATCATACCATTGTATCCGTATTTCCCTAGCTATCTTTCCTGTCCATCCATCCATCCCATCCAATCAGTCAAGCAGCAATCTCTGCATTTCTCTACACTATGGTCCTTACTCATTGAAACCTCAACCCAAGCAAACCTTTTCCCTTCTCCAGGCCTACTTCACAGAGTAGAACCCTCCCCAAGGAACACAACGTAGGACTGTTACAGGTATAAACAGACTGCTTTGCCAGCACTCTGCAATAGGAGGAGGGCCAGGATCTATCATCAGGCAGAGAACTGCTGCTGTAACTAATATTTTGGTTTGTGTTGCAGATAAAGCCGAACTAAACTAATTAACAATTCATTTTCCTCCCTTCTCCTGGCTTAGAACAACAGCAGAGCTTTTGCACCTCCAAAGTCAATTAGTCACCGGGCTAGAACACAGGCTCTTGACGTTGTAATTAGACTTCATTAATGGATCGCCAAAGGCAGCAAGATGGAAGCCTGTGATGAGCCTCTCTCTGCGTTTCCTTTCACCTAATTACATCCTTATCTTGGAAACAAAAGCTGCTGCACACAATGAACCCACCCCCAAACACTCATATATCCCCAGCTATGGAGTGATGGGCTTACAGTGAAAGCCTCCTTCCTGGTGGCTTTAAAATGATCCTTCTATAGACATGGAGCTTCCTCACCCTCTCTTTGCTGCAGCACCCTACACATCACCAGCCCTTCTCTCGTTTGCCACCAATTCCCAAGTTCCTTTGGATCTTCTGGCAAAACACTGTCCTTTGGGAATGGAAAACAAATCCTGGACCACTTTTTCCTTGCCTCCCCTTGGGTGCTGAGAGGCTTCCATGGGGAGATGGAAACCTCCACTGCTC
Organism: Micropsitta keiensis; assembly: GCA_034782935.1. Taxonomy (NCBI): domain Eukaryota; kingdom Metazoa; phylum Chordata; class Aves; order Psittaciformes; family Psittacidae; genus Micropsitta; species Micropsitta keiensis. Next base: position 10,436 of record JAVHNC010078837.1, on the reverse strand, counting down.
CTAAGGGCAGGAGGGGAGCTCCGTCTTCCAGCTGATCCCTCTGGGGAAGCAACTGCCTCATGCAGGTCACTGATATTATAACACAGGGCCATTAGCAATCAAATAAAAAAGTGCTTTCAATTAAACTGGGGGCTTCTAGCTTGGTAACAGCTTTCAATAGCAATTTGTACCACTAATACAGCGTAATTGCTGCTAATGAATGGGTAGGTAGCAGACCAGTTATTATTATGATCTTTCTCCAAGCAACATCAGGCAGCAAAACCTGTCTCAGGCTTTATGAATTCACTGTTCCTCGTGAAAAGCTCCCTCGCTCTCAGGGAACTCAGTGAACAGACAGGTTTAAGGTGCTGGCAAATTTATGGTGTGCATGTTATTATTTGTCATTTTACATTCAACTTGGGTAGAGGCTTCACCAAGGCAGAGCACGCTACCCCCTGTGATCTCCTTCGTGATGAACTTGCTTAGGATCAGAGCTCTGGCAATAAATTGCAAGTGGTTTTATACTTCAGATAGTCATTGGGATTTATTTCTCTTTTAATCACCCATCACGGCAGGAAGTGGTTTGCAAGTTTTACAGTTGTTGCAGTGTTTTACTGCTCTGTGGCCTGTCCCCATTTTTACACCCTGTGTAGATGAGACTAGAGATAGCCATAAATGCTCAACAGTTTATCTGTTATCAGTTCATCCATCCTCAGGTGGTGCTGTGTCCTTTGGTGGGGATCGGATTGCTCTCCCTCTTGTCTGGGTGGAGAAAGTGAACCCTCACGATGCAGAGCAGGCAGCATCATGAAGTGCTTGGGCTATGGTAGAAGGTGCTGGAGGGATGAGGAGGGAGAGTCCTGGCTCTCCAGAGCTGACCTGAGGCACATGAAGGACAAGGCACAAGGGTAATTTTACAGCTGAGCAATGAGGTGCATTACCTCCTACTCACACACCTTTGATTCTCCATCCTGCCTTAGGATGCCCAAGGCATTTCCACTGCCTTGCAAGCGGGCACAGCAAGGGAAGAAGCCTCTGGTATAGTGGGTCTAAGAGTTAGGGGCAACTTCTCAGCAAGGAACATGCATGGGTATGGCAGTAGTTGCACTGGGATGATGTGTCAGGGATCCAGGAGCCTCAGGGACTCTTGCTATGCTATCAGAAAGGCATAAAATTAATAAAGCACCTCCATGGGGGAAAAAAATCACTTCCTGACCTTTCATGCATCAGCTTCAATGAAATCACCTGACACTTCTGGTTTATGTCAGCGTACCCACAGATTAGCCATGGTGTCTCACCAGCTAATAGGAATAGGAAGGAAGCAATTACTGGCACCTCCACTAGAGCTGACAGCAAGGGCTGCTTTGGGAAATAAAGGATTCATTTCAAATGTATATGAGGGAGATCTTGATAGCAGCAGGTGTAAGGGGAAAGAAAAGTTAAGGTAGGTGGTGGGAAGTGAGATGCAATAGCAGAAGTGGAAGCCTATTCAGAACTGAAGTGCAATCACTTTACCATGTAAGAGAGTGATGAGAACTTCCCAAACCCACACACCATTTCCTTCTAGCAATAACTGAACTAAGTGAGAAAGCTCAGAGAGAAGGTACAGCCAGGAAGATGGGGGTTTGCATGTCTCAGGGTCCCCAAAATCAGAGTTAGGGGGAGGAAAGGGGGAGATGGGCATTAAACCAACAAAACTCCATCTGCTTAAAATGGACCACCTGAGCCCTCCAAGTGCTGCACTGGGGTGCGAGAGCTGGTGGCAACTGGGCTGAACGAAGACCAAGCCCATCTCTTCCCATTCTCCAGGGAGCCATCAGACCATGCAGGGATGCTCAGTGTCCATGAGCCTCTTTCCACCTCCTCTGTCTTGTTTAACCTGGCTGCTTATCTCCCACTTAATATTTCCAGGTCATTTAAGCTGCTTTATTTCCCTAAGGAGAGGCAAGTGCAGCCCATAACCGGGGCTGATTAATCCTCAGACTTTGACCTCAACATTCATCTGCTCGGGCTGACGCTGCTGCTCCATACCCTTGCAGTACGCCCTCTCGGCCACTAGATGGCCCCATCCGAATACGAATGACACGCTGGCATCCCCACCGAGCCAGCCCTGCACACCCCGCTACCCGGGTGTTCTCCTTGACACCGGCAGTGATTAAAGAGGACACCACTTGTCCCTCAGTCACTTGCACCGCATCGGTGCTGTTTGATTTGGTGAACCTTTGCCTCGGACAGCAGCTAAATCAACACACGAGCACCTCTGCAGGGTGCGCAGCGCCCACGGAGGAACCCACAGCAGCGCCGGGTAACACGGGGACACAGGAAGGTCGCACCGAGGTTGTGCTTACTCCTTGGCTGCAGTTTGATGCACCCTGTTCTATCCCCCATCCTCTGTGCACCACCAGGCCGACGGCACTCTTACCTTTGCTGCCTTCTCAGGGGGAGCAGGAAGGAAAAGATGCTGCTTCCTTGCTAAAGAAAAGCACCACCCCAACCCAGCAACTCCCATCTCACCTTTTATGCTACAGGGGCATTAATGAACCCTGGGGTTAATCAGGGTTATCTTAGCTCCAGGTGAGGGAAAGGACGGCGCAGAAGTGGTGTGAATTCCCTACAGCTGTTTCAGAGGTAGGAAACAAGGATGGCCGGAGGGAGATGTAGCCTGTACCAGGGAAGGAGGGACTGAAACTAAACAGCATGAGGTGGCCATGGGAAAAGGATGGGTGCGAGGTTTCAGTCCTCAGAGGCTCAGCAGCAGGAGCCAGAGCTCAGCTGGACACAGCCTTGAACCCGTTCTGTGCTTGTCCTGCTCTGAGCAAAGAGCAGACCCAGAGACCTCCAGAGATGCCCTCCCATCCAAACCGCTGTGTCCTACATCCTCCCTCCAGACCCCATCCTGGCTCTGTTCCTATCAGGCAGCAGTTTGGACACCGCTGCCTGATCCTGATGTTACCCAGTGGCTGCCACCACTCTGCAACTTGTCCTCACAAGACAAATGGCATTACAGCATCCTCTGCAACCTCACTGCTTCCTGACCTAAACCAGGACCAGAAGGCTTTTGGTCCCAGACCAGATTCTCTCCTCTCAGACTTCAGGAGGGCTCCTCATCTCCCTGTCTGCACCCTCACTGCAGTGCACAAGAAAGACCTTACGGGAAGAGGTTGGATTCTTGCTGGACAGAGCTTTTCTCCATAGGGACAAGCTCCTTCCCTCTTCTCATCCTTTGACTTTGACCTCAGTATAGGCCAATACTCTCTATTTCTCCAGGCTGTGCAAAGGAAGGCAAGTAGCTTTACATCCCTTGGACACAGGCTCTTGTTTAAAGGCAGAGGGTGACTCCATGGCACACTTCCCACTTCTCTTGCCGAGTGCTCTACTTGGGGATGCCGGTCTTTAGGCTCAGGGTTTATTCAGCCTGGGATCAGCTATTCCCTCTTCAGTGGCCTGGTTTTGTCATGCTAGCACACAATGTCCCAGGGGGACATTTTTCCTCTTTGGCTCTCAAAAGAGAGATCACAGAAGTGACTGGGCTGTGTGACAAGGCTCATCCCGTAATATGTCCAGGAACTGCAAGACATCATTTCTCACATCACAGGAAAATCGCCCACAGCCATCAGAAAGGGGGGAAAAAAAAAGAAGATGCTCTAATAGCAGGCCATTATCTCATGACAATGGCTCTGTTAACACATGCTAACCCTTCTGATGCGCTTAGAAATCTGAGGAAGGAAATGAAAGGTGCTGTCGCTAAGGAGAGCTTGTATTTAGTGTTTCTGTCCAAGTGGAGAAATGGGACGAGGAATTTGAGACAGTGGTCCTGCCGGCTTAAGGAAATAGATTGAAAAACGCATTTGGAGTGCAGAAACAGCATCGAGCGTGTTGCAGTTTGGCTCATTTGGGATTCCAGTCATACAGGCGGTGACACTGTGGAGGATTTAGCTTGCCAATCAACATCTTATTTATTTCCTCTGAACAGGATATCTTTATTCTGCGTCCGTCGCTGCCTCCAACATCTATGGAGATTGCAGAATCAAGCAGCTTGGCTCATTTTGGTTTGTTTTGTTTCGTCCCGAGCAGCATGAAAAGTAGGAAAATATCGATAGGAAGGAAAGAGCTCCTTGGCACCGTGGGTTGCATTCAAACTCATTCACCTTCAGGTCACCCGGCTGTGTCTGGCTCACATCTAGGGATTACGTGGTGGTGAGGCTAGAGCTCAGCTTGCTGGGGATCATCTGCTTGGTCTTGGGTAGAAATACCTAAGTAAGTGCCTTAAGCCAAGGTGGATGAGGAGAGGAGCGAAGAGGTTTAGAGGAGGACAAAGACTGGAGAAGAAAATCCAGCTTTCCTGTCTCGGGTAATTTGGCCACTTGAAGCAGGGTCTCATGTCTGTTGGCCCGTGTGAAACAAGTAATGGCCCCGAGCTCAAGTACAGAGCAGCTCTCAGCTGAATGTACCAGAGGAGAAAGGCTGAATGTACCTGGAGAAAGGCTGGGGCTGCGGACCCAGAGCTGTGGGGTCCTGTTTAAAGCCCTATCTCTCCCCAGCATGGAGCATGGCACCCAAAGGAATGTGGCACCCAAGGAGATGCGCTACCCAAGGGGATGCGCTACCCAAGGGGATGCGCTACCCAAGGGGATGCGGTACCCAAGGGGATGCAATTGGGCAGAACCCCCAGGGTTTCCTGCTTCTCAGAGCTGAAGCCACTGTATCCCTTCACTCCCCTCCAGGA
>JAVHNC010078805.1:0-10199 GCA_034782935.1 Micropsitta keiensis | reverse complement strand
ATTTGGAGTAACCTCCGGGTAAAAGTCCTCCCCCAGATGTATTGATTTTAAACAACTTGTTAGTGAAGAGTTAAAAAAAACTATGAATCATGTTGTAATAGGCTGCTATCATTCAGGTGCCTGTAGAGGAGAGACTGGTCTTTTGATAGCTTAACTTTTGACTTAAAAGATTTACATTTACCACTAGTATCAAAAATTAAATATACATGTATAAAAAAATAAGTGATTCCCAAAAAACAAAAAACCAACAAAAAACAAATTAAAATATTCAGAGTATGAAGATCTTCCTAAAGAAGATTCTAAAAGCTGAGAATTTGAATATAGATTGAGAGGTGTCTTGTGAGAAATGTAGCAATGGCCAAAGAGACTCAATGGGTAGATTAGCCATGGAGGGAGTTTTCCATCACATTTCAAGAAAATCAAAGGAGTCATCAGCCAGCAACGAATAACAGAATTCAAGTTACACTGATAAATAGCTTGTCCAGATAGAGAAGGGGATGTTTTTGAGAAACGTCCTGATAGCAAATAGAAAGCAGTCTCACAATAAAAACAGAGAAATTCAGCTCCCTGGGAAGTTTATGCTGCAACTGGACAGAGAGCTAAGGATCTGTGATAGAGCACTGTTTCAATCAAAGAGATGAGCCAGAAGAGCTTCTAGCCTTTCCCATCTTTGTGTTTTATGAGTACAGGTGTTACAGGCATGCAAAGTAGCATATCTTAATTGTCATCTCCAAATCAGACCAGTTCCACTTGTGTTTGGTTTAGCATACTGTATTTTGATGAAGTTTTCATCTGATTTCCCTTAAGGACAACATTTCCACTCATTCGAGAAGTTAGGATCTTATGCTATTTCATTTACTATGGGCGTCGAGAATTTAAAGTGTGAATTAAAACAATGGAAAAGCCTTTGTGACATGACACAGGAGAGCAAACCTAGAACTTTGACAGTACAAATAGTTGTTGACTGTCAGAGCTTTCCTCATACTCCAGTAAACTTTGCTCTGGGAAAAGAAAGCTGCACAAAGAGCCACTGGAGCCTAAGAACTTCAAAGAGAATGACATGGAAGTGCAAATCAATAGAGTAACCACATGAAAATTTTTAAGGTTATTTGATGCCTTCATATGTTCATTTCAAAATGTTACCTCACAAATTCCCACTAACCCTATCTTTCTTTAACTCTCTAGCCATTTCCTGAAGAAAAAAAATCTAGCAGGATCTGGGGAATTGTTGTTATAACCATGAGATTTTGTCAGAAGATGTGTGGAGAATATGAGAAGCTTCATTTGAGCTGATCTTCTTTCAGTATTAGGCTTGTTGTGAGGAATAGGTACAAAACTTCCATCATGTGCCTATTGCTTGCATTACTCCAGTGCAGCCCTGCTGCAGCACTCTTCTGCAGGACTCAAGTGGAGAAGTCAAAAGGCATGCATGGTCTGTTGCATTATTTTGCTGAAATATACTTATTTTCAAGAAATGTTCACCTTTTATTTATTCATCAGTACCATTCTTGATAAATTGTTTTCACTATTACTTATTCTTGCTGGTACCCTAATGTAGGCATTAATGTAGTCTTTAGACTGGATGGCAACCAGTGCTTACCTGTTTTCTTGCTTCCTACTTTGTTACAAGTTAAAAACAGTGTTGTTTTGAACCAGTTAGTAACGATGAGACATGATTTGTTGATGTTGTAATGCTTTTATATAGTTCAGATCTTGGAGTCCTTAGTCAAATTGTCTGAAGAAAAACATTTCTACTTTTTATTACTGAATAATTCTTTCCTGTGATATATTAGCTGATACAAAGACATAACACATTCACTTGACAGTTCTGATATGCAAGATACTTTAATAAAAATATCTTTCATCTTCCTGAAATGGCCATATAAAGTATATAGTACTGCGACTTGACTACTACTTTAAAAGAACATCATGCAAAAGTTACTGAACACCTATAGGGCTCTGCTGACTTTAATGAACTTTGGATCAGGTCCAGATTTCCTAATGTGAGAGTCTAGGGAAAAGTATTATAAAAGGCTGCCCCAGTAGCATCCTTTCCACTGTTAAAATTCAAGAAAGGAGCTTCTTTTAAATGTTTTTGAAAAAATGTACTTCACAATATTGTCATACCATTGTAAGTAGCAAAAAACAAAGGGTATTTTAAAGCAGTGACTCTAAAGAAATGCTCTGCATGGCTTGAAATGGTTTAAAATGCAATGAGTGTACACCTTTCTAATGTCCAGTACGCGCAAACTAAGGATTAGCGTCTGAAATCCACTTTTATCTTCCTTTGGTTGTGTAGAGACTTTTGCATTTTTCTGTGTTTCAAAGCCTTGATAAACCAGACACAGCTGTTTTCTTTAATTAGAACAAACAACAGAAATTTTACTTAAAAATGTTTATTGTAAAAAAGTGGCTAGAAAACAACATAAATTTCACTTCACACTTTCTTCAAGTTATCTATAGATGCTGCTATAGGCAACAATTCGCTTTCATTCATGACACATTCAATCATATAAAAATAAAAATATTTACATTATGTCCACATACTTTACAAAATCATCAATAAAAAAGGCACTTGGAGGGGTAATGCTGAAAATATTGCATTTCCTTTGTGCATTTAAAAAAAAATAATTGTCAAACTCCCGTGAACCCCTCTCTTGCACTTATTCCCGTTTTTAAAAAAGATTAAAGTTTAGAGGAACTATGCCATGTTACAGGTGGTCAAGCATGCACCAGGAATGTGTGAAGCTACAGTATTTTTTTTCTTCTTTAAAAAAGGCACATGCGGTTAATTTGTGGCTTTCAATTTTTCATACATTCTCTTACATGTGGTTTTTTTCCGCTCTTAATTATGCAGTTTTAAAGCTTTTCAGATCATTAATGAAGGCCTTGGCTTCTAATAAAATAAAATAAAAACACAGCAATGAATAATATTAAACATTTACTAAGGTAAACTCGGAATACTTTTTAAGGCACCTGAGACAAATGGTGTCTAGCAAGATTCACTTGGGTAGTATTTTTACTGAGAGTTCCACTTAAAATACTGCTTCTTTGGTTGAAATGGCTTGGCAGGAATGTATTGTTAACTTTGTAGCCTTTTCTAAGCAAGAAAAGACGACCTACATTTGGCTTCATCTATGAAGAAAGCTCATAAAGCTTCTTCCTTTAGATCTACTTGAAATGTCATGCGTGGTGTCTTTCCCCTTATTTCAGAAATCACACTTAAGAATGTGGATGTGTGACTGAATAGAAACTACTTAAAGCTCACATCTACTGACATTCTAAGTTCTTCCACTATTTGGTTTTTTTTTTTTTTGATTGTTTGGTGGTGGCTTGGTTGTGGGTTTTTTTTTTTGGCTGAAAAAGAGATGAGAAAACGCCTTTGGATTTCCACTTATCATTTGGAACAGGAGAGGAGAAATGTATCGAGTCCAGGTAAACATCGACTGCATGACTCAGTGTGCTACACAGCAGCCAGATTCCTCGTGTTTGTGCAGAAGAGACATTCTGGAGAACGTTTTGGAGCAATTTTTGCACTGGTATTTCTTCACATCTGAGTGGGTCTGCAGATGAGCCCTCAGATTGGATCTGTCTGCAAAAGCCCTGTTGCAGTGAGGACAGGAAAACGGCTTCTCTCCTAAAAAGGAAACATCAAGGGAAAATAGGATAAAGCTTTAAAAATAAGAAAGAAGAAATACATGTTTAAGACAAGTAAAGCCTGCTGTTACCAGAAGAAACAATTGAACAAGCAGGAAGGATTTGTTATAATAAAAAATGTGCAATAAGAGGTTAATGGAGTCACAGATACAACAGCTTTCAGCACTGCTCAGTGTACTCAGTCTTTGCAGAATATGCTGCTAAGTGCAGTCTCAGAGGAGAAGCTGCTGACACCTCCTGCATCCACAGGTGCTTGCAGTGCTTTTAGGCTGGGCTCCTCCAAAAGTTTCACATATTTTCCTAGAACTTTTTCTGATTAGAGCTGTGTGAGGTACTGGGGGCAAGGGCTTTGACAGAAAAGCAGCAAACATCTGTACAGACATTACATTGCACCCAGTGTTAAAATCAAGTTTTTGCCTCCAGAGAGAAAAAAAAATCTCCAGCTTCAGTGATGATACATTTCTAACCCTGAAGGACTCGACATAGCACATGGAAAACATGCCAGCTACTTAAGGAGCTAGAAAATAGCTCCTCATGCATTGCCTTTCTGGTTTTGCTGTTCATTTCAGAGTCAGCTGGAGCCTTCTTAAAGTTAGCAATTTCCAAAGCCTGAGAGTTAACATAAAATCCTCAAAGAAAAACATCCAGCTAGTGGAAATAGGCTAAACCATCCTAAAACTATCAAGGGAGCAATGCTGATATATACCGGTATCTGTCCTACAGTTATGAGACCATGCTGCACTCCCTCCCACCCACCCACAAGAGGGAGAATCAAGCCACATTTGAAATTCTGAGGATGCTTTTCAAGGTTAGTAAAGAAACACTGATGCTTTTTTCACCTGTGGAGAAAAATAGCAAAAAGGCATCCTGACGTTATAGCAACAAGAGACAGCAATTGTAATGATTGTCCTTACCAGTGTGAGTTCTAATGTGTCCTTGAAGTAGCCAGGGTCTAGAGAAAGCTTTGCCGCAGATCTTGCATACACAAGGTAGTGTGTGGGTCCTGATGTGCATCTTAAGCGCTCCCAGGCTGACATATTCCTTGTCACAGTACTTGCAGCTGAACGATTTCCTAGACTGGGCATCACAGTGCAGCTGCTTATGTTTGGCCAAGCCAGAGAAAGTTGAATAGGTCTTGTTGCATAAACTGCACTGGAACTTTTCAGCTTCGATTGCATGGGGATCTGAAAGCTTGGACTGGATTCTCTCTTCTTCATCGCTAATGGGACTTTCTGAACCACTGTGATCTTTGGAGGAGGTGTCAGAAGGTGGAGGTGGGCTGACTCTTCCCAAAGATGAGGGGTATCCAGAAAGAGGAGAGAGGTCGTTGGGTAATGGAGATGGTAGCAGCCCGGTTGTAGTCCACACAGTAATGGGATTGTAAGCTACTGAGCTCAGTATCTCTGGCTGTGGTATGATAGGGACTGGATAGCTTTCATACAGGTATGGGGATATAATCACTGGAGAAAGAAGAAAATTTTAAGGTAAGAGAACCAAAAAGTATTTAGAGAGGCAGCAAAATGATCATTTTGGGGATTAAAAGGTGTATAAATGAAACAGTATGGTCATCTAATATAAGGAGTATTAAGGAAATACTATTTCATACATATATGCTGATGGGTAGAGACAGTGCCCTTAAAGAGACAAATTACAGTTGGAGTGTCTTTTCAAGGCAGCATGCTGTTTCTGAATCTATGCAGCCTGATACAATGAAGCAGTGAAACTTCCTGAAGGATCTGTATGAAAGTTTTGATTCTACCACCAGCAGATACAGTACAGGAAAACTCCAAATCCACTCCAAGTAACTTGAGTTCAAGTGGATGAGCAAACTTTTATGATTCATTATGGGCAGCACTGACATATTTCTTAAAACTCCTTCCTTATAAGCAAAATAAAAAAAAAGCTAGGAATGAACTAACCCACTCCCTCAAGCCTGAAAAGCAATCCCACCCCTCATTACTGCCACGCAATGAGCACAACCTCAGAAGCAATGCGGTGGCATTAGATTTCGTTTTGTTACCTGTATGAGTGTCCAGCTCGCTGTAATTGGGCTTCTTGGATGAATTGAAATGTTTCTTGACCAAGAAGGAGCGCGGCATTTTGGATGCAAGGCTTCTCCTTCTCCCAGCCTCTCTTCGTGGGTCGGCGTAGCGGTCCCGGCGAGTGTGCAGCACACACACTATCACTGCGAGCGCATCGGTCCCTATCGCACTGCCTACCCCGCGCAGTCCATCCACTCCGGCTGTGTGTAGTGGTAGTGCAGAGGCGCCTTGAAAGCTGCTGTAAATACCCACTAGTCAGGTGCAGGGGGGAAGGGTTTTCCTCTCCTCCAATCACTTCGGGATGTTCTCAAGCACTTTTCCAAACAGGCTGTTTTTCTGGGAGGGCTCTCTGGCTGCTGGCGGGAGGGATCCAATCCCTGCTCGGAGGGTTTGGTTCAGGTTTCAGCTCCTCCCGCTGGAGACAGCTGTGAATGGAAGAGCTGTGGTCAGAGCGCGTTGTCCTTGCTGCGAAGTGGGTGTATGGTGTGCTCTGTAGACTTTCAGTCCAGAAAAATGTCTTAGTCAGAGTACTTTGTAAAAAGGTCAGTTTACTGATTCAGCTGACAAGAGATCTGGCTAAGTCACAGGCACTGAAACTTCTACTCTCTCTTTTCTTTCTTAAAACGAATCTGGCTTCCAAATGTATAAGAATTACAATGGAACAAACTGTTCATTAAGGGCAGAAGGGGGGACATTACAAGATAACAAGTTAGCCGGCAGAGCTAATGGAAGCCTTTGAACTGACTGTGTGCCTACTCCGCTTGGGAACTGCCTTTGAATAATTGCACTTAGGAAAGGCTGGAGACGAGCAGCCTGCCTCCCCTAGCCTGTGCCCTTCCAGGCAGAAGGGCCAGCAAGATACCGCAAGTGAGCTCAAGGAGAGGGAGAAGCCCTGGAAAAGATTACATTTCAGATCAGGGTGACAGGTTTTATATAATATGCATACTGCTTCAGACTGTTCATATGAAGAGCTCTTGTTTTGTTGGTTGTTTTTTTTTTTTTAAAGTCCACAGAATGCAAAACCTTGACCTTTCCTTCCTTGGGAGTAATTATGTCACTCTTTTGCCTATCCTCTTAGAGCACTGCCAAGGAAATTTTCCTAATTACCCAAAGCAGTTAAAAGATGCACAGATAAGCAACCCACCCCAAATTATAGACTGAGTAATTTAAATGTCTCTTAAACGTCCCTCTCCATTAGTGCATTTAGGACCTCTTGACTTCCTATGAAGGTGTAATCTGTATTATGTATTTAATTTAGGATGAAAGTGTCTTAAATGTGCCACAGAATTTCCTGGTTATCTAGATTGATTTAGAGGAGACAGTTACAGATAGTTTTTGGTTTTGTTTTTGGTTTTTTTGTGTTGGTTGTTTTTTTTTTTTTCTTAATTTTAAAATATTTGCATTTGGAAAACATGGATAGCTGAACGCTGGAGAATTTCTAACACAAATTACACTGTGATCGACTCTTGGTCTGCCCTCTGCATCCCTTCCCCCTCCTCCTTGTGTGTTAACTACACCTGCCTGGGCACATACAGGTATGCCGTGCTGGTGTGCTGCTAGGGCTCTGTCCTGTCGGGAGGAGGCAGGACGGCTGTTTTACAGAGACCACCCCAGCCCTTCTTCTGCAGCAGGTGTTGGAGTAGTCATGAAGGGGAGGAAAAAAAGACTTCTGTTTGTGTTAAGGCACGTAAGTGTAAAGTGCTTTATCAAACAGCGTGACTTCTTAATCTCGAGGACGCCAGAACAAGTGCAGAGAAAGTTAGCCATTTTCAAGAACTGATTAAAAAGATTCAGCTGTTCCGCATGTGACTGGTGCCTGTCAGCAAAGGTGTCGCATGGATTTCCAAACTGCAGGGAACACACCCAAGCTACAGGAAAGTGGCAAGGAAAGGGACTTCCCAGGTACCTGCTTTGCAGCTGGAGTGGAGGAGCAGACGTAATTTTTCCCACAAGGGAGAGCGGTTCTTGCAAAGGCACAAGCCATTGCTTTCCTCACCTCCACACAGAGATTAAGAAATCCTTCTGTAAAAGGTTGCATTTGTGGTCCTGCTACCCTCTCAGCTCTGCTCTGAGAAGTCCCTGTCCCCTGCCAACTCTGGGAAAGCATTGCATTTCAGGAAGTGAGGCATTAGTCTGTATCTAAATAGTCTGTTACATGAGCTGTGATTCAGACCTTGAGCTGGTTTAAGTTTGTGTGTTGAAATGAATGGAGCCATGCAGATTTTCACTGGCTCGGGATCTGTTCTTTTGTATGTTTGTTAAAAGCAAAGGGTCTGATTCACCAGTGAGGTACTCCCTCTCAGGGCATTTTCACCAGCATAACACTGGAGTGATGCAGTTTAAATTAATTGCACTTATATAAATCACAGGAGTGTAAGCAGTTAGGCCACTGGCTGAGCTGATTGAAGGATGTTAGGAATTGGATAGAAGGCATGTTATTACACGGTCCTGAAAGGATATTAGCAGCACATACTACCTGAGTGAGGTCTGCTGTCAAAAAAAGGGAGAGTCTGCGTGAGGGGTAGGTGAGTCAGAGTAAACAGGTGTTCCGGGTGTTTACAGCAAATCTGGATGAGAGGTAGCCCAGAGACGTGCAGCATCCATCCCCGTGCAAGAAAGGCAACACAAAGGTCGAGTGCAGAACACGGGAGGTTTCCCCTCCCTGGGGGAGCCAGAGCGGTGCAGGGATTGCAGAAGGTGGTGAATAGCTCTGGCAGTCACTCTGCCTGCAGGCACCACCGCTGAAAACCCGGGCCTAGAGCCTCCCTCTCACATTTTACAAGTACTTGGTCTTTTAGGGATTCTTCACGTTTTTACTTTGAAAGCTCGTGTAAAGCTCTCTTGTTAATGCCACTGTGCTGCTAATTGCTGTTCTGCAGAGCGGGTAGGAAATGATGTTGAGCAATTCTGTTGCCTGAAACCTTGGCATGCACTTTGCAGCTACTGACTAGGACCAAAGTTTTAACCATGCAGCAGAAAAGGTTTGTTTTGTTTTTTTTTTTTTATTTATCTTGTGTGGGGTTTTTTTGTTGTTGTTTGTTTGGTTTTGGTTTTTTTTGGTTGGGTTTTTTTTTTGTTGTTGTTGTTCTACTTCGGGACACTTGTTCATGTGCCTAAATAACAACCTGTGAGCCTCACTTTACTCTCCCCATTCCTGACCGCTCCACCAAATCCCTTTCCTTGTCAGGCTTTCTGAGAAGGGGAGCAACTTTTGTTACTCAGCTTTCTGGAGATGGAAGGGTGCCAGAACTATGTTTGTCATCAAAGAGAGAAGGACCCAAGCTAAGCCATCATCAGCTTAGTTCTTCTCATGATAGAATTTATATCCTTACTAAGCATCAGTTACAAGCAAGATTGTGGATCAGAAAATGTTAAATATCTGAACAACCACAGACGAATCGCTTCAGAATGTTAAACGAGTTATGCTGGACCACTGTTCCCAGAGCACAGCATATTTCACAGGCAGTACTGTTAAGCACGTTTTGCCTGAACCTGCCGTGGAGCCATGGAAGGCGACACAGCAAGGTTCAGAGGAACCCCTAGGAGACATCAAGTCCAGCAGGGCATACAAAAAGTAGCTCCAGAGGTTTACTGAGGCAGGTGACAACATCAACCCGGAAGGGGTAAAGTGCAAGTATCTCACACTTACAGTATAGCTCTTACAATTCATAAGCCTCCTACATTTCAAAGGAAAGTGTTAAATGGTTAATATGAGAAACAAAAATCAGTTTTCATTAGCCAGTTGAATGTAAAGTATATCTACTCAGCTGCTTGTGACAGTGTACTGCAAGCATGTGATTCCACCTGGTAAGAGCACTGGATACTTTGAATTAGCAGGGAAATTAAAAATTGACTTTTCAGTGTTGTAGAAGTATAATCAGTTTGGTTGAGTTCACGTGGATGATTTCAGATTTTATTGTAATCCCAACTTTCTTCCCATGATTACCCAAGCAGTCTTGTTTCCATGTATTCAAGTTGAAATGGAATAGATCTGAGATTCTGATAAAGCATCAGACTTTCAATCCTGGAGGTTTATAAACAGTTTTCTGGATTTGTGGGTTTCCCCATTTATTGTACCAGTTTGTGCCCAATGTGTTTATATGAACGTGTATGAAGTGGCTAAAATTACACATTGGTAGTAAGCATCATTGTGAGACAGGATGAAAGATGGGACAAGTAGCATTTTGCCTTTCGGCCCCTTTCATAAAATCCCTGTTTCGGTCTTGGTTTAGACAAAAAGCTAAGCTTTGATCTTAGACTGTTAGTTCCTTACTTTTATTGTCTCCATACAGATTTTCTGTGTGAGCAGTTTTCTTAGCTTCAGTGATTTTTGAGTTTCCTGGGAAGAGTTAGGACTGATTTTATTTGTATAGCATCACCCAACTAGAACTCTCCCAGTGGTATGGCTACATAAAGCATAGCTCTGAGTGGGTGACAAAGTAAGTTATTGTGTTCATTTAGGAAAAATAATTATTTTATCATCAAAAGAAAGAATTTCAA
>JAVHNC010078741.1:6049-16871 GCA_034782935.1 Micropsitta keiensis | reverse complement strand
GGAAGAGTTGGGCTCTACTTGCATAGATACCTTTAAATAAAGGGAGGGGGTGAATAGGACAGATACCTCTGAATTATATGAAAGGGCTTGTTTCCTAGCCCAAATGGCTAACAGCATACTTACTTTTCTTTGCAGTTGATTTGTATAGTCTGATTTGTATAGATTTATGTAGCTGATTTGTGTAGATCCTGAGCATTTTCCCTTCTGAAGGCAATGGCTGCATCATTTTTACATCTGTCAGGGACCTAGCCTATGTTAATTATAAAAGGAGATTACACAAAATCCAGCTGGTCATGAGTCTTATGAGCTAGTTGTATCCCCTATGTCCAAAATAAACCTCCATGAGCCTCTATGAGTCTCTGGTCAAAAGCAGCCCAGGACTAGAGTGGCAAAAAGCCATCATATAAAGTTCATCAACAAAAAGATGTGCATAAAGGGGGAGTCCCTCACTGTTCTGGATGCTGAATGTGAGGCAGGAAGGTGAAGAGTCTGAAGACAAGGAGTTACTGTTCATAATAAGGAGGGTTTGGAAACAAAATTTGATCCTTAAGTTGGCATTAGGCTCCTTGGGTGCAGGTGGGAGGAGACACTTAAAATATGATTTGAATGTACCATGTGCCTGGGAAGAGCTGTAACTTGCACCTTGGCCATTATTTTTCTCATAGCTATGGGGGAAAAAATAGCTATTACGTCGTTACTCACTATAACATGGAGTAATTAATATTGCAACCTCTTAATTAAGGGATCTGCTCCTATCAGTTGGAACTACTTAAGTATGTGTACAATTTGTGGAAGGTTAAATATTAAAGTCCTTTGCTCTCAGAACAGGTGTAGCGTAGGCAGGGGGAGAATGCACTACGTGCCTGACTGTGCTTTTTCCATACAGTCAGACAGGAATTCATTAAGGTTTTGGGGGTTTTTTTAATACTAACTTCCTAAGAAGAAATAAAGTGCTGATTCAGGGAACTGTGGGTTGTTGTTATTTTTGTTTGCTTGCTTGTTTCAGGAAAAGAATTAAGGCAAGAAATTTAATTTTTCTAGTTCTCCTTTTTGGTTCAAAACTTTGAATTTTTAAGAGAAGAAGTCATACTACTGATCAGCTAATTAGGGCAAATAATTGTATTTTAACTGTGAAAGTGTTTAAAAAAGCTTTTAAATTGCCTAAACTGAAGTTATTTTTGATTGTGATGTGTTCAAAGCATTTTTGTGAGTTGACTCTTGCCTTTCTCCCAAGAAAAAGTTTGCCAGTTCAGTCTGCCATTTGTTTTGGTCCATTAATGTTTCCCATAGTGTGAAAGCTGCTTCTTTCTCTACTGTCCCTGACTCTGAGATGATGGAATGGTTCAATACAGTGGCTTGCCATATGTGTTAACCTGCAGGCAGCAGGCTGGCTTGGGGTTTTTTTGCAAGAACCAAGGTACAGTTGGTTCCCACTATCTTGCACCTTGGAAAGGATACTGAACTTTGTCCTTGTTGACAGCACCAAGAACAAATATATACTTTACTCGACATGGGTAGCATCGAAAAGTGGCCATTCTACCTCATAGATCACCAACCTAATCTCAGTGGTGAGGACACGCATCCTTTATCCACTGCAGAGGATATCACAGATCCTTTTGGATCATTGAGAATTGAGGCCTGTAGACTTAAGAAATATAGTCTTTTATTGTCTGCATCCTAAATCATCTGATACTTTTTTTGTCATTTAACGTAAGACTATATTTAACAGAACTGCACTTCTGCATCTCATAGTCTGGATCCAGCCATGCAGTGATGCAGTGCTCCAGTCATTGTGAAAGTGCTGTGGGATTGCTAAATATTGTAGGTATCAGCTCAAGCAGTCTAAAGTAGCAGAAGAGCCATAGCTAAACTATTAGAGGGACCAGCTGAAATAGGAAATGTTCTTTTGGGTTGCCCCTGCCTTGGTGGAGAGAGGAACTATTCTACTAGGTTGTGCTTGTCCACTTTTTGCAAAAGCAAGAGAACAGTTTCACAGACCACATGAAATGGTCACAGCCCTGTGGTAAGGCTGTACAGCTGTTACGTGATATAATTTGCCCACAAAAACAGACTTCTTTGCTTTCTGTTCTCCAAAAGGCTAATCAAATTTTGATGGTATTGCTGTCTCTCCAGAGACAGTTATTCTAGGGCACCCCTGCACAAGCCTGGAATGTCAGTTCTCAGAAATGTTACGTCACAATATAAATCTTTTTTACTTTGTTGGTTACAAGATTTTTGAATTATATAAAAATTAGAGACAAAATTGTTCTGTTGTTACTAACGCCCGCCCCTTTTAGGAAGATCATAAGGCATTTTGTTGAGGGAAATCAGAAAATTATTACCAGATCTCTAAGAGAAACAAGGGAAAAGATCTAACAAGTGTAAGCCATGATCCTTTAATTATCACCACTCACTACTCTGTTTGCTTGTGATGCTGATGAATGCTTATCCATTTCCTCTGAAAAGACAGAGCAGTGAACTACTCTGCTACAAAGCTGCCTTTACCCTGTCAGCTACTGATGTATTTCTCCATTGTCTTTTCTCCTATCTGTCTGATACGTGGTAAATTCTAGATGTTTGCAAGCCTCTGAGTTAAGACATTACGGTTAGGTGGCCGACTGTGTTCATGTTTACTGTGTAAATTTTTTAAAAGTGTGGAGTGCTTTGTGGGAGTTTTGTCCAGCAAAAATGACCTTTTTCCACTGGAGATCACAGAATGGTTTGGGTTGAAACACACCTCAAAGATCAGCTAGTTCCACCCCTTGCCATAGGCAGGGACACCTACTAGATGAAATGAAACAAATTTATAATGTGCAGTCTCATCTGTTGGAAACCTCAGAGGTAGCTCTATGTACAAACTGTGGGATCTGGGATTCCTTCAGCAGAACAAAAAGTTCAGCAGATGAGCGTTGACACCTTGCACTCCCACACACCAGAAGCAGCATTATTGCTTCTGGGATACTGAAGGTATATGAAGAAATTCTCTGATTATTTTTACTGGGGGGATCTAGAAAGGAGAGTGCATCTTCACTCCATTACCTACTCTGCACTTGCACAGCCTGCTTCTGCATAGAGCCCTCAAAATAGCTTGCAAAAGGGTCTGATAATGATGGCTTTCTATTTGGAAAAAAAAATTGGAAATTCTGGCCTGGGAAGGTTAAGTGATGTGTAGGCAGTATCTTTTTAATGTTCTGTAAACACCTGAGAAGTCCTAGCACAGGCAAGGTATACCTCCAGCTTTGAGTTAAAAATACGCGTTCTCCAGGATTTTAGTATTGTATCCAGTAAATGCTCAAAAAAAATCTCCTTCCTCCATGCTTATTGAAGAAAATTTTACTAAATCTAATGAAGATCTGCCAGTGAGTAAAGCTAGCTTAGAAGTCTGATTTATAGGTCTGTTTCTGTTTTGTGCCTTAAGCTAGAATTTATGTATGTTTCCGATGTCCTTGAAAATGAAGGTGAAGCTTTCAATTTCCATTTACTGTCTGAAATGTTTGGGTTTTTTTTCCTTTCTTAGGAGGCTTCTGAGCTCTCCTCTCTGAAACCTCAGCTGTCGAAATTGGGTGTCCCTCTCTATGCTGTTGTGAAAGAGAAGATAGGGACTGAAGTGGAAGATTTTCAACCTTATTTCAAAGGAGAAATCTTTCTGGATGAAAAGGTATAGTGAAGTTGGTGTTCTTTTGTTTAAAAACAAACTTGTGAATGTCATCTTTGAAGAGCTTGTATAAAAGAGATGGAAAGTGGTCTGAATGAGAAAAGATTGAGTAGCACTGTAGTTTAAGAAGTTAATTAGCTTTGCTTTTCCATATATATATTCTGCTCAGCTTACAAACTGACCTGTAGCTATGCAATGACAACATGCTTTTGCAGTATTATTCCTTCCCTCCCCTTTAACAGGTAAACAAGATGGCATATTATTTATTCCTTTCTTCCAGCAGTGTGATGTACGTGGTGTATGAATCAAGGTCTGAACATGATAAGCATAATTAATTCCTGATATACAGGCCAAATTGCAGTGATATGGCTTGTCCCAGTATAGTGGCACATGATTTATTCCTAGTTTCATGTCCTTCAAAACTACAGCCCTGCTTACTCCTTAACTGAGAAGATGCATTTAGAAATCATTTGGCTTCTGAAGGAAAAAGAATACGTAATACTCAAATCAATAGCAGATATGTTAACCTTCCCTCCACATTCTGCCTGTGTGAAAGAATCAGGCTGATTTAAGAAAAACAATCAGCCAAATTCAGAAAACCAAAACCCCAGACAAAACAGAAGGTGATAAAAGTTTCAGGACTTGTATCCCTACTAGGATTTTTATTGTTATACTTCAAAAATAAGAAAAAAGATGTTTATCACAAAGTACCCTTGTTGTCAGCAATAGGGATGTAGATACACATAGGGCTTAAATACCTGTGGATCAGCTTAAAATCCACATGAATAGTGGCAGTGCCACTAGTTGTCTGTGTGGAGGCAAGTGGTGAGGTAGTGTGTTAAAGAGGTTAGTTCAGGTGCAGTTTCTTTTTAGCTATGCCTGGTTAGCTGTTGTGTGTTGTGACCTTTCTTGGATACAGGGCTGGCTGGTTTCTTGAATTTCATTTGGGAGGAAAAGTCCTTTTCACTTTGTTTGCTGAGATATGTTCTGATTCCTTGCAGAAAGGCTTCTATGGACCACGCAGACGAAAAATGATGATATCAGGCTTCTTCCGCTATGGAGTCTGGCAAAATTTCTTCCGTGCTTGGAAAAGTGGATATAGTGGTAACCTGGAAGGAGAAGGATTCACCCTGGGAGGAGTATATGTGATTGGTGCTGGAAGACAGGTACTGCAGGTCATCTCCCTGGGCTTTTATGTCTCCTGTGAGACTAAAAGTTTCTTCTTCGGAATTGTTCAGTTGCTGGCCAGTTGATCTGCTGTAAGGATACTAGTGTAAGAATTTTTCTATTGTGTCTTTGACTAGGGTATTTTACTGGAGCATCGTGAGAAAGAATTTGGAGACAAAGTCAACCTTCCATCTGTCCTTGAAGCTGCTGAGAAGATAAAACCCCAAGCTTCATAAGTGGAAAAATAGCTGCACATGTTTCTGACCACAGCTCGAAATGTAGAATGCGTCTATTTCTTGAATGTTGCAGTTAATTGCTTTTTAACTATTCAGTGATCAATGCAGAGGACAGATTCTCTATTCAAATATAGAAAATCGTGAAAATCTTCCTGGATCTTCTTTTGTTGCTTTGCATCCTTTCAGGTGATCAGGATTTCAACTGCTTTTTTTGTGCCTGGCTGTATTAATGAAAGCCTGGTTCTAAAATCCATCCTAGTGTAGATGTTTCCAGTCAGTCAGTTGAAAACCTGCCTACCTAGGGGAAGCAGATCTTTGCTAAGGCTGAAGTAATGGGGTACCAGCTGAGGTTGAAGGATAATAAAACTTTATATAAATGAAATGCCTTTGCTTTTTGCTTTTTTCACTAACTTGTAAACACATTGGTGTTTGTAGAAGAACTAAATCATGTCAGACTAGATTATTCCAAGATTCTGTATTCAAGAAATGCAGCTATGTCTACCCAGTAGGTTTCTTGTTAACTGCTGGCTCTAGATCTTCCAGCTCTGTGTGTTATTCTCTGCAAAGAAGATTGAAGACATCTGATGTTCACTTCAGAAGATAATTGTGGCATGAGTGCAAGTTCATTCTTGTGTTTTAAGATTCTTTAAAAAAAAAAAAAAAAAAATAGAGAATAGAGAATAGTATCAGAGAGCAGATTAGGTAGATCCAGTATCGAATTCTGTAGTAGAATGACTGGGCTGTTACTCCTAAAAATAGATAGAGTGTTGCACAATGTGATTCATGACAGCCAAATATATGCACCTAGGCTGAAGTGTGAACATGGCAGCATGAATTTTCCAAATGTGCTAATGTTTCAAAGTCTAAACAAAATTTTAACATTTCATTTAGAGGATTATCAAGTGTTGTGTATCCTTCATTAGCTGGTGTATGTAAGAGGCTAGGTAACTTATGAAAATATATGGGCTGGGACATACTAAGCTAGCAGAAGTATTCTTCTGTCCTGGCAGCAGGTGAGTCTGAACTGTCATTCTGCTTTCTTCTGGCCTTAATGAAACCTTCATGTGTCATTTGTGCTGAGGGCAGGGATACTTTGCACCTCTGAAACTTTGGTAATATGCCTATTTCTGCTCTGTGTGCCTGTCCGTCTGTATTGTTGAGCTGTGTGCAAAAAAATGGTCATACGTGATGCTGACTGTATGAAACCTAAATGCTAGAAACTCTAGAACTTCACAAGCAGTGAGGCCTGGCCTTGGTCTGTGTTATGAAGTAATAAGTTATGGAGGGTTTAAAATTTCATCATTATGGATGAAATCCTGACTTTTGTTTTTTTACTATTATTTATGTCCAGTCAGAACTAATTTTAACTAAAAATATTGATGTGCTGTTCAAAGTCTGTTCTTCACAGTTCCATAAAACACCGCTAGCAGTATGGATTTTGAGTGACTTACGTGCATCAAGATATTTCATTTGAAAACTGAACGGAAATTGGACTCGTACTACTATCAGGTGAAGTTTGTGTTTAACTGTCCTGGGGGATGCACAAAGGAACAGGAGTTTGGAGAGAGAGCAGCAAAGTCTACAACAAATTGACTATATGATTCAGACTTTATAAAGTCTCTTCTAGGAGTCATGGACAGGTGCAGAGAACCATGTGTTGTCTCCGTCCATGTTCTGAGCTGCTTTTGTAAGTATGCCCTTAAAATGGTGTCAAGAAGTTGTTGGGTGCTGGAAGACATAAGATGGCTGACTGGAGGTGGGCTTCTCTGAATGGCATCCAGGGCAGCCAGGCAGCTGCCAAAAGTTGTGCTTGAGGGCTTTTTTTGAGGGTTTTAGCGCTGAAAGAAAGTAACCCATATCATGAGTACTTGCCTGACACAAGGCACCTAAAACTCTACAAACCCGCAAAGTTCAAAGCATTGTGTAAGTGTCCACTTGTCTGCAGTAGGCGTATTGTTACTGTGGAGTGCAATAGGAAACATGCTGAAAGAAATGGGTGTGAGCTACAGTTTCTTAGTTGCAAGATGCAATTAATTAAAGAAATCTTGCTTACAATAGGAGATTTCTGGATCATGGTTCCTGTAGAGTTTTGAGCTTTCTTTCCAGTGGGAACTGGAAAGCTTTGCATTTACAGAGAACAGATCTTGCACAGAGTCAGGCAAAGAAGGTACTGATCTTAGACCTGGATTTCAGGCCTTGTTCCAAGGACTGTTTATGCCTTTCATATAAACATGAAATGTGAAAGACATAAACAGTCCTTGGAGAATAGGATGGAAGCCAGACAAATTCCAAGAAATTTAAGATAAACTGAAGTGCCTTTAGAACCTGCTAAATCTGGACAGCATCTATATACAATCTTGCATACATGTAATTGTATTCCAACCACTCTAACAGAATTGGCTACCGGTTCTGTCAGTCAGACTGCAGAAAGTCCTAGACAATGACAAGGATGCCACACAGGGTTGCAGCTTTGCTGTTAGCTGACCCAGAGGGGACTGTGTTTTATGATCTGCGAACCAGAAGCAGGAAGCCATCATTTCCAGCATTTAGAATGTTTAGCTGAAGTATAATGGCTGTTAAACATACTAATGCTACAACAAGATGAAATGTTATAGTGTAGAAACATTTTTAGAAAGAACTGTGAAGTCCTTTTGAGCATGTTTATTAAAATGCTCATGGAGACTAAAAGTTCTCTGTCAGTTTCAGCAAAAGCATATATACTGTAACCACAGTAGACAGATTTGGGAGAGTGTGTTTTCTTACTGCTAATAGCAGTAGTTCCCCATAACAGGTAGTGGGACAGTTTACTTTGTGATTTGAAAGTTATATGTTTACCCACATTTTGAAGTTTTCTAACCCTGTCTTGGGTCAATCACAGATCAAGTCAAAATTTGGAGTTACAAAAGTTCCAAGTGGTATTTGAAAACATTCTGAAGAATTACTAATGTTTGGGTTTAAGCCAACTTTAGGATTTTTTTTGGAGTTGACTCATCCTTTCTGAACTCCCTCTTGACAAAATACAAATGGAGAGGACAGAAAATATATGGTGCCTAGGTGGTCTCAAAGAAATAAAAATGACAGCAAAACAGTAAGGGAGGGACAAATGAATTCTAAGTGAATTTCTGATCCTGGAGACTGTGAGGTCTGACTATCTGGGTTTAAAAACATGTTTTCTTCTTTAAATGTAGAATGTTATTAAAACCCAATTTATTTAATTGTTGATTTTGTTGTACCAACAGCTACCTCTGCTGGCTCAGTTCCTTGTGTGCATCTAAATGTTTCAGTTTGGTTTTGTTTGTTTTTTTTTTTTTTTCCTTTTAACACAATGTACACAAAATCTAAATCAATTCTCAGTGCATCAAATATCACATCACAGTTCAACCTTCAGCTGCTTACTGGAAACTCTAATAACTTAAAGTTTGCTTATTCTGACTTGAGACACAAAACTCCCCTGTAGTAATTTCTCTTCAATTGACTTTCCTTTGTTTGTAAGCCTGTCCATCCTCTTTTTTTCAGTGCAGAAACAGGCTTGGAGAAAAAAAATAAAAAGAAAAAAAAAGAAAATGCTGTGAAGTCAATGGTGTATATGTAATACAGGAAGGTGCTTTTTACTCTAACTTTTAAAAATACCAGTTACATTTCCTAACAGTGATGTCCTTTTAAAGCTGCTAGAAAGATGATCTGTCTTAAAGAGTGTTTTCTGTTTTTTGTTTCCCACTGTGGGTTATCCATTTCCATGGCTGTCAGACTGCCTGCAGTCAGTGCAAATATCCACAAGGAGAATGAAGTGCCAAGGCATCCCTGCCATTTTCTGATGCCTTTCTTGTAATGCACTGTGGTAGAAAGGAAAAGAGCAAATTTCTTTTTTTCTCCCTGAACCACTGATGTCACTGCTACCCCAGCCAAAGCGAAGGTCAGCACTAAATCCGAGCATTTTTCTGCAGTAAAAGATCTGCATAACAAAGATGCCATGAACAGACCACGATAGATTCCGATTAGGCTGGAAGAAAGCTGTTAGAAGAAACACATCTTTTTACTTATGTGGATGTTTTCCTTTTAAAATAAGGAGCTTAAAGGAAGGATATATTGTATTGAATGGTGCAGTGGTATACAGACATTTTTAAACGAGTGTGGAGGGAATAAATTATTAACAGACTCACTGTTATTCTTACCAATGGTTTACGGTTTTAGTCTTCCTTTATATCCCGTAGGCTGCTGTCAAGACGCTGATGAAGTGGAGCCGGAGTAGACAGGTGCAATAGCTACTTGGTAACAGCAGAGGGAGCCAGGGAGATGGAAAAAAAATATTGCGGAAACGATGCATAAAGTTAACGAATAAAGTTAAATCGCTGATTGTCTATTCCACTCTCATTTTATTTGATACCTAAATAGTTGAATCATAATTTATTCTTCCAATTGATCTCTAAAATTTTAGAAAGTATTTCCCTAAAATATGTCTACTTTCTCTTTTAGATCCATCTACTGATTTCTTTGAAGTCATTTAAAGTCTCTCAGTAGCTTCTGTGGGTTTTTTATCTCTTCACCCACCTCTCTCTTAACCTTGTAGTTATCAAAACTACATGATAATTCCAACTGATTTCCAGAAACCTCCCTGCATAAATAAGAATTTTCACTGAAAAGTTGTGTTTGATGATAATGCTGAGCAGATACAGTGGAACTGGTGAATAGCTCTGGTCATGCCATTTTCCACCAGCTACTCCTCATAATGGATCAGCCATTAATTTCAGGAAATGTCTTGGAGTGGTCAGAGGAAACAGCTCTGACAAACCAGGCACAAACATTGGCCTGCACAAATTCACTAAAAACATCAGACTTCCTATTTTCATTCCTGCAGTATTACTACACCCTTTTACTGTTGAAGTGACTGCCTTTTAGAAGTTTTCCAATTTGCCGTAGCACTTAGATAATGTTTCTTTGATGGTTTAAATTTTTACCCTTATTGGCAACAAGGTGAAGCACAAAGATAACATCACAGGTAAATAAATGGGACATAGTTTGTTTGAACTGTCTCCATGCTAACAATGAATAATTCAACTACTCTGTGAACTGCTAACACTAATCATTTTAAGAGAATATCTTAAATTGTAAAAGAACCTGATTTGACTGATGAATGCTCTTCCTAATTCCACAGTCCTTATATCATAAAGCTGCTGAGTTTCCCTGAAATTTCCCATTTCCCTTGCTGAATCTTAGCAGTTACAATTGCACTCTCCATCTTCCCATCTTTTAGAAAAGCAGCACACTAGAGCTTTCTGCCTTCCTTCTGGACTTTCTGGCAGTGTTCTGTAAGATGACTGTTCGGTGCTCTGTAAGATGACTTAGGTTCTTTTGAGATGGAGTCTTTTTACCACCTGATAACTGACCTTTCCTAGCTCCCCTTCCTTACTTAGATCCTTCCTAAAATTAGGTGATTCTTCTAGCATCATCTTACAGCTTTACCATTTTATTACATTCTAATTCGGTTTCTAACAAACCTTGACCAAGCTTGGGGATGCCTTGCAACCATCTCCTGTCCATCCCCTTTTAAAAAAACATTTATTTGACAAGAAGAAAAACAGCCAAGCTGAAGAAAGACAAACAGCCAATCTGAGAAGAGAAATAAATAGAAAAGAAGCTACAGAAACCAGACAAGCCGATTAAAATCTACAAGAAATCTACTGACCGAGAAGTATTGAGAGAAGAGAGCTGACCAGACTGAAAAAGAAAGCAGATATCCAGGCCGTGCAGATTCACTGACCGAGTG
>JAVHNC010078518.1:0-11562 GCA_034782935.1 Micropsitta keiensis | reverse complement strand
ATCCAGTTCCAAGGCCTCTGGCACATCCCTGATTTTTAAAAGGCTTGTTTCATCTGCCTCCATACCACACATCTCCCTGACTTGCTTCTCATGCACAAAACCACCTGCATGATCAAAAACACACTAGCCTCTTTACCTGAGAAGCAGTAAAAAGAAGAAACAAAAGATGAAGCTGCAAAATATCTAGGTAAAATGCCAGAATCTTTCGTAACACCTCAATACATTCTGTAGCTGTCTAATTCTCAGTTAACTCTGTGCTTTACTAGTACTGATTCAGTTTTAGGTCCATTAATCTTGCTAATTCATAATGATGCCTATCTGCGTAACAATTACTTTGTGGTATTTGGAAAACCCCTACTCAGACAATACAGATTCTGTCAAAGAGACAAGGATACCATGATTTTGAAACTACCAACAGATAACAAGGAGATATGTATACAGATGCATGCCAGCTGAGTGGATGATTACAAAACGAAGCTCTGACATTCTGATTTTATTGCATTTTCCTTCTAAATACTGCATCCTTGTATACTGAATATAACTTTATTCTTAGCCCTGTAATATTTCAATACTCTCCTATTAGTCCTCTCTCAATAAGATGGAGATTTAAAATCAGAGTTTTTCCCAGACACGCTAGTTTTTTTTTTTAATTCCACAACTGGTAACTTTCCTCGCTACTTCATTTAAATGCATTGCTAAATGCTTTATTTACCCTGCATCACCTTTTTTTACCTTGAGAAAGTTCACATCCAAAACAAACAGTGGAGGGGAGAGAGCTACACAGCAGCTTCAGTTCAAGCCTGCCCAGGGACAGAGCAGGAGATGCTCAAGCACATCAGCAAACTGAGGGAAAGGCATAGCTATGTAAGGATTTCAACTCAAGAGCAACCAGGCAGACAGGATGCATCCTGCAGGATTTTCCAAGCTTCTTGGGTGGCAAAGTCATTCTGCTGTTGGATCTACGCTTCACAGAGCAGGTGAGGTGAGGCGTGCCCAGAAGGGCCCACTTGGCATTCCTGCTTGTGCAGGCAGCTGCCTTGGAAGATCTCCTTTGCTCAGTAAATCATCCGGACAATGGGAACTCATGATCTGTTTTGGTTAATTATTTTCCCCTCACAGCCTGCTCATTTCACTGATATGTATGGTCAATTATCTCCACAGCTACGTTATCTTTATTAAATTATGCAGCACTGCAGAGCAAGCAGAGAAACAGCAACGTTCAACAGAAATTAAAGGTTCTTCCTGGGTGACAAAAAAGCAGCAGGAGAGTTTCCTAGTGCAGGGGACTTTTACTTTCAGAGAGGCAGCCACAAAACCTGCATCAAGGCACATAGCTGTTTCAAGTGCTATAAACTCTTGAACTGGCTTCTTAAGACCTTCACATTGTGAAGTCTGACCTCTAGCACTTCCCACTGTTGCCTAACTTGTTTATTCAAGTCTTTTGCTCACTTTCAGAGGTGCCCCATCAGCTCTGGATAATGTCTTGCTTCACACATAAGGTAAACTCTTATTCCACGGCCTTTTCTTCCATTCCGTTTCAACCTCAAGTATGGGAAGGTGGTATTTTCCATCACCTTTAAACACATTAAATCTCCTCTGCCCCATTTAACTTTAAAAAATACCCACCAGAGTAAGAACTATCTCATGCAATACCTGCATCCTGTTTGATCTGCACTGGGCATTTTGTGTCAGCAGGCAAATAACTGAACTGAATATCAAACTCCCTCTCCTGTTGTATTTTTCACTTAAGGCACTAATGAGCAAAATGTATCAGCATCCATTTATTACAAAAGCAAAGTAAAAGCATCAACCAGAGTAAACTGACTCACTGGCATACATTTTCCCAGATTGGGTTTCCATTTATGAAGTCAATGAATTAATTCCTGACCATATCTAATGGCCTAAATGATAAGACATAGTTGCAATATGGAACTAAGATCACTCATTGCTAAGATTTATTTACAATCCATCTGCTTTATTGAGGAAGCAAACCAACCATTTTTCCTCATTTTTTATTTTGCTGTTGGTTTTTTTTCCTAAGCCATGCACAACACTAAGAAAGCCTCAATAGATGCAGAAACTTTAAATCATTTTGCCATTCCAGTAAAGTAGAGGATGTTTAAATGGCTTTGACATTTCACATGGGAAATTTCTGAAGTCCTCCCAAATATATTATTCCAACCCATGACCTAGGAAATTCCTTTTCCATAGGTATTTATATAGTCTAAACATTGTTTGCTGTCCATAACTTGCCCACTGTGACATGCGATACTGCAGACTCACATGGAATCTATTTTAAGACAACTACTTCATTTGACACACATTCCCCAAAGAGAAGGACTGTGTCTGTATATAACACACGAAAATAATGAATTTAAAAATATAGAGATGTGCTTTTATTTTCTGGGATGTTCCATCACACAGAGGACATGCGTTCAATGTTTTCTCAGCACTTTTATGCTTTCACAAGCTCAGATCCAACTATCCTTGCTTTAAATTATATCTGACACTAACTTCTTCCTATGCAGAAAATGAATCCCACTAAAAGCATCTGTCTTGTTTTCTTCAGGGCTTCTGTTTTTGACTTGCACTGGCATCACCCTTTGTGATGGGTGCACACTGACACCTACTGCTTGGAGCAGAGACAATCCTGAAGGGGACACATACACACTACCTGATTTATCTTGGTGAATTTGGATAGCGGAGTCTGCGAAGGTTCCTCTACAGAGGAGAGAAATATGCCTCAGGGGAATCTCAGACCCACACAGTAGCTGGACACTGCAAGCAGGGGCATGCAGCAGCCTGGTGTTTATTTTCAGCCAGTGCTAAAGAGATGCAAGACATTAACATGCATCACACAACATAATCATGATCTGTAAAAGAATGCAGCATCCCTTGTGAGCCTTAGGACCTTTTATGGCATGTGCCACTGAAGAAGAAGTGTTTGGGAAGGTGGCAGGTGTGAAACTTGGATAGTATTTTTCAGTTTCTTCAGAAAACTGACCTGAGAACAAACAAGGTAAACCATCTTACACAATATTCTGCACGCTAAGAACACCTGACTTGTATTATATAGAGAGTTGTCTCAAATAACAATTATTCAAAGGAGAACCAGTTGGCTATACCGGATACTGCCTACAAGATATTAGTACTTAAAGGAAAAGAAGTATTTAAACAAGCAAAACTGTAAAACTCTTTTCTGCCCTGCACTCATGGGTATCTGAGGCAATTTTTGGCATTGCTTGTGATGCCAGCTCTCATCCCAGTTTCAGTTTAATCCTCTGCATGTTAACAAGGAAATTCCACACTACAAAGCTTTTGACTTTTTATCTCTGTAATATCACTCTGGTTTATGTCAGGATGTACTCATCAAGAAACTCCTGAAACCACCTACGTGATTAATGTGTCAAACCTGAGGCATATAAACCATCATAAAGCATATCTGTAGGTTCCCTGTCTTCTAAGAACTCATTGCACATGTTGAGAAGCGTACTTACAGGGAAGTGCCATTGCCAGATGCTGCTTCATTACCTGAAATTGCACACTGTTTCTCAGTGCTGATTACTTAGTACAGCTGGCATCACAGTTTTATTATGGAATTATACAATGAGCAGCATTACACATTTTTTAGCAATCATAACTCTCTTTACCACCAAGTTTCGTTACAAAGGTTTTGGAACGTAAATGTCCTTCAGGCATGACTCCCTGGAATAATTAATCACCCAGCAAAGTTTTCCTCTTCTTAGAACAGTGTAGAAACCTCCTTGCCTGGTATTGAGTACAGCTGAGTCAACAAATTGTCTTAATCAAGGAGTACAGAGAGGACAGGATAATCCTGGTCAGCAGTAGCTGAATGGATTTAAACCCCAGATCTCATCAACTGGTCAAGCTTACCTCAACCTTGCAATGTCTAACAAAAGAAGGCTCCAGCTACAGAATTTCTAGTTTCTGTCCAAGTTTTTCATAGCCTGTTTGTACACATTTTTACTTGCATCAGTATTATGATTTAACATAAACAGTTCCTCTCTGTCTAAAACCCCAAAGGAATATGTGTACTCTGGTTCATCTCTTACATTAAATAGGCTTTCCCTGCTTTTTTTTCTACTTTGCCATAGGGTCTGCCCACACTTCTTTAATCACCTTCACAAATCTAATGCCACTGTGACATGAGTTACTGAAGTGTATGAGGCCTCATCTGACTCTTGTACAAGGGCATGCATACTTCCTCTATACTGAAAATACTTCACTTTATATATCCACTGTCATGTGATTACTTCAACTTGAGTATTTCTATCCCATGCCTCCGCTGTCCATCCCTCCATGAACAAGTATGCCCAGGTCCTTTCTTTCCCTGGCATTTCTAAATGTGAGGAACTCCCCTTTCATGTAATGGATTGTCATTATTAGTCCTGAGATATATGACTTTATCACCCATGTTATTACTTTTCATCCTATAATTTATATTTCACGCTTATCTTTACATATCTCTATGTCAATCTCAGTCATCCTGTATCTTATCTCACTATCACGTATTTTCTCCCAGTGGACATCCCCATCCCAACCACTCCTAAATTTCTGCTATAAGCCAAGATCGTGAGCATGATTCTATTTTATTATGCCAGTGGCCATTAAATAAAAAAAGCCCATGACACTTAAGGAGCTCTACCAGCAATCTCCTCCCTCTCCTATCAGCAATACCCACAGGTCTTATCCCCTCCCTACCCACATCTTTAAGCTCTAGTACTAATGATCATTTTCTCCATACAACTGGTGTGATACAAAGCATTTTGCTGACATTGGACAGATTAGGTATATTGCTTTTCTTTGTCTCTGGAAAGTCTTATAAAAAATAATTTGGTTTTATTGGTATCACCTCTCTTGAAAAACCCGTCACATTTTGCCTCATTTACCACTTACTCTCATACTATTAATGACTGCTTATTCCCTTACAGAGCAGCAGTGGTGATTAATTCTATGCTTGGTCATGACTTTCCCAATGTCCAAAGGAAAAAAAAAACAATAAATCAAACAAATCCACAACCATACATCAGTGTCCTTTTAAGAAATAGTGTGGTGGTGGCATTCTGACAGTTCTGACTTAAAGTTAAGGCCTCAAGCACTTGCCTTATTTGTAAAAATAACATCAAGGGAAACAACCCCATTGCTAGCAGACATGGTACAGCACCGAAGAACTAAGTCTCTGGTTTGATCCTACGAAAACTCGTTTACGAAGGGACACAATGCTCCTTCAGTCTGGCAAAAGCCAAGTATTATGCAATGCTTGGAAGCTAAAGAGCTCTTGTTCCCATTTAACTAACTTGTTGCATAATTATCTGTTTGGAACTACTGTATAAACGCAGTAGCGTCTGCTCTGTACATACACATACATGATTCACTTGAAGGATTACTTGAATGGCATTTTAAACTACGTAACTGTAGCTGGTAGCAATACAAATAGATTTGACTATCAGACAGCTAAAGCAGACAATCTCTCCTTCCTTTTCATGGTGTGAAACGCAGTTCCTATATATGTCATGCGCAGCTCTGGGGCAACAATTAGAACATTCAAAGCTGGGACAGAAAAATCTGGCCACCCACTCAAGTTCTCAGTTGTTGAAGCACCATGAATTGCCCAGCCAGCACCAGCTCTACTGTCAAATTAACTGCACTTGGCAACTGACCTCAGGAGTATGCATTTCTGATGTGTGATAAATAGCAGCAAGACTTAAAAGCTGTTAGCTTTATTTACAAATAATTGTGTCTCAGTAATGTTATGTACAAGACACAAGCTTGGCAAGAAGCCTTATGCTGCAAGGTGTGCTGCTCCCTCTCTGCTCCGGCTAGCCATTTCTTTACTATCCAACTATGTGTTTATTCCTGACTCTTCCTTTCCTATTTGCAGGATACATTCCCATGGAAATGCATCCCTTCATTCCAATGGACACATTAATTCTTTGCTCCCCATCCTAATATGCCCACATCCCTATTCGAGATTTCCAAACCTGCTCCCTCTCTCACAGAAATGCCCTGTTTTGATACCAGTTTCCTCAGGTCCACTCCTTGCTCACTATCTCCTTAGCAAGCCTGACAAGGTCAGCTGAAGACAATCTCTTTCCTGGATCATTTTCCTGACCCAGAAAAGGGCTTGGGACAGTTTTAAGCAGTATG
This sequence comes from Micropsitta keiensis, assembly GCA_034782935.1. Taxonomy (NCBI): domain Eukaryota; kingdom Metazoa; phylum Chordata; class Aves; order Psittaciformes; family Psittacidae; genus Micropsitta; species Micropsitta keiensis. The sequence continues at coordinate 5,394 of JAVHNC010078518.1, read as the reverse complement.
ACAGATGGAAACATAATGAAAGCCTACAATCACCTAAAGGTCACATTTAGCCAGAAAGAAAGAGAGGGACTATTTTCAGTGGCAAGACAGGATTGACGATTAAAACTAAGGAAAACTTGTGAATTTATGGGGGAATTTATGCACCTACAAAATAATCTCATGAAAGGCAACACCTCACTTAACAGCTTCGAGCTTTTGAAGCACAAACTAGGCAAGATCTGCACAAATACACTGCAGGGAATGATGCTGCATCAACAGGAAGGTAGACAAGGCCACACAACCAGGTTAATTCACTGACTCACATTTCTGCACTGTTTTAATGGAAGCCTCCATACTAAGAGTATGCATGAAACACATGCTTTCTGTACTTCATGCTAGAAAAATTCTCTAAGAAAAAACCCAAGCTACAAAGATAAACAGGAAAATATGCAAGAGAATTAACACATTTCAGAGATCACTGTAAGAATTCCAAATATCACTGCTCTCACAAAAAGCACCACAGGGATTTCTTTTTATTTGTTTAAACTCTGCAGAGATCAAAGAACTCAATTATAATATCTGTCCCTTCCTCCTCTGCAGCCCTTCACTGTTAATTGCCCTGGCTCCTGTTCTTCCACTGAGTATAAATGAAAGCACTGGAATTGAGCCTGCTACCGAAGCAAGCACAGCAAACTTTCACTGATGTCAAGAGAATTAGGCCACTTTTACAAGCAGTGACTTTGCCCTCCAGTTGGCAAAACAAGAAATGCTGTTTGTTCAAATGCGGTGTGAGTGCCAATCCCTTCAAACAGGCTTGCTGGGGACCAAGACACTCTCACAGAATCATAGAATGACTTGAGCTGGAAAGGCCCTTAAGATCATCTACTTTCAACTCCCCTGCCTTTCTGGGCTGCAGCCGAGGAGCAGTTGCTGTACGGGCTGCTGACTCACCATCTGGTTCCTGGTTTCTTTCTCAGCAGCACACACTGCCAGTTCCTCAAAGCTTGTGGCAAAAATCTCTCCTGTGCCCGCAGATTATAAACTACTCATGACGGGCATCTAAGCTATGTAATAAACTGAAGAAAAGAGGAAATGGACATCTATCTTCTAATTAATAATTTACAAGACTGGCATTAAACCCTGAACCTCATCTCTAAATACAAAAAATTGCAACAGAGTTTGTATCTCTGAAGACTCATTCATCCCACTGGCTGAGCAATAATTACAAACTTCACATGGATCTTCTGTTTGATTGAACATTTCTGTCTGTTGAACATTTCTGGCCTCACTCCCCACATTTAATTCTAGTAACAAGTCAATCCCACCCAGAAAAATAAATTACAATAATTGAGTAAATACCTCACGTAGAAGGGTGACATAGGCCTCTCATCTTCCTGGGAGCTGAAACCAAAACACATTGTTTAAAGTTAGTATGAAGCTCTGAATTGTATTTACATTTCAAGATACTCTTAAAAAGCAGATCTAACAAAAGCAAAACAGTACACCTGTTACAGAGGTAACACTTATATCTACTTTGTCCTCCAATTGTAATCATTTAAGAAAGCTTTAAGTTACATTCCTTAAACCCTGAGAATCCAACTCATTTCTCAGTATCCACAAACATGATGTAACAGATCTGTCAGATGGCCAAGAGTTACTCTGCAGCACTGCAAGGGCTATTCCCATAGCAACAATAAAGCATTTTGCCAGCAGAACCACCAGAGCCTTTTGCCGTCTGCTGTTCCAGAATTAAACAACCAGTCTACTAAAGCAAAATTTGAGAAAAAAACCCACAAGTGACACCTTGAGAGACGAAAGTAATGGCCATGGGTATGTGCACGAGGCTATAAACTCACCAGTTTTACTGCTCCTGTGGAAAGCCAATTTGACTATGCTGAAATCTCCCTAAACTTGAGATCAGGGGCTGCCATCGGCTGGCATGCAAGTCCCCAGATAAAATGGTGTTTCAGTGGTCAACTTACCTGGCCCACACATAACTACCTGGTGTGTGGCCAACTGTTCCTTGATCCAGCTCATCACACCTGTGCTGCTTGAGGGCAAGAATGAGCTGCTGAGGCATGGAAGCTTAAAGGTGTGGTGGACTGATGGTTTAAGTCAAGTTAAGACTGTGCCTCTGCATGGGGTTCAAATGAATTTCACCTCATCATTCCAATCAGATAAATGGTCAGCCTTGCAGGGCATTTAAGCCTTATAACTCTCCAGAGCAGGACACTCCTTCTTCCAGGCATGCATGAAATGCTACCAAGGTTGATTCATCCCCAAAGGACTTTTTAATGGGTCTGGGCAGAAAGGCAGAAAAGACAGGAAGCTACATAAATTACTATAACAAAAGCAGAAAGGGTAACATCGCACAGGCTCTGGAAACCAAGTATTTCTCTGCTGCTTTCTCACTGTTCCAGCAGCATGGGACCATACCAGAGCTCAGCAATTTGCCACAGGTACTCAACCACAGGTTCCGGGGCATTGCCATGCTGTGGAGGCATCCTTGCTTTCGAGCTTGTTCAGTGCATGACAGAATATGGGAGAATGTGCAAGGTGAGCTCAGCTTCAAACTGAAGTCACATGGGGGCTTCAATCACCCTGACCGCTTCAACAGCGATCTAAAGTAGATCCAGCTTGAAAAGACAGCCTAAGTCCATTAATCTCTAGAATCCTGAAGAATTTTTATTTACCAGTTTATAAGAGCTTTTCTAAGCATAGAATAAATACGAAAGCAACATATCTGTGGGTTTTGTAGCTAGGAGATCAGGTACCTTTTGCAGCCTCCAGCAAAGCCAGCAGGAAGCTCCAGAAAGATGAGCTGTAACTGGCCTGCAGCCAGGTAAGCACCCTGCTTTCACACTGTATATAGCCAGAGGCAGATTTGCAGATTTCAACATAGCTCATTTTGAGCTCAGCCAATGTTGTAATAGATTCTCAAATATGAATGCCAAATTTGCATTTGTGGGAATGAGGAGGCAGAATGCAAGGGAGTTGGAAAGGTCGGGGAGGCAGACAGACAGACAAGCAAGCCAGGGGACCAGGAAAAATCACAGGGGTTTAATTCTGCACCATTTTGACCTCCCCCGACTACAGTACACAGAGGTTCGTAGTGAGACAAGTACAGATATCTACAGAAAAGACCCTCCAGCACATCATGCATGTAGCCCAAAATACTGATTTTCAAGGCTAACACCAAATACCACAGACTGGAAGAAGAGAAGCCGCTTCTGAAATCAGTGCAGTCTGCCAAAACTCGCATCACCTCTGTAACACAACAGTGACTGGGCAGTTTTCAGCAGCTCCCCAAGAAGACTGGGAGCACAGCTGCTACTGGAAACTTTGCTGCCACTTCCACAAGCAAGTCTTCAGCAGCTTGAGCAAGCTGCAGTTGGCCACTGCTGTGGAAACACTGAATGCTGCTGTCACTCTCCTCTGAGACCCAGCCAGCACATGGAGCAGCGCACAACAGGCTGAGAGCAAAGTAGATGGTGCAGTTGCCGCTGTAAGAACTGAGGCAAACATCACCTGCAGAGGTTTTGAGACAAATTGCCATGGCCTGGAGACTGCCTAGAAATAGTGCAGGGAAACATGGAAGTGCCCATCATTGCCCTTCCCAAAAGGCAACCTGCAACAAAAGCATGGGTAAGTACCTCTGCCAGGTTCAGGCTCTCTCCCCTGACAGCATGCACAGCCTCTCAGCTTGCATGCATAAGTTCTCTCTTTATTTACACTTACACAACATAAGTGTAAATAAAAAAAATAAACACACACATTTTCTTTAAGTGTAAAGAAGTTACTCTAAACTTACAAAGCTGATGGTAAAGTTTTCTGCTATGTTCATTATGTTAATGGCTGTACTTGTAATCTCAGTGCAAACAAGTCCCAGTGGTGTACACAAACCACTAAACATGTTTTCTCAGGCAGAGAAAAGTTCACAGCGCCATCAAGATTTTTGTGCATCAATGCAACTTCAAATGACAACAGCAAATGCTCCTTTGTGTACAAGTGGTGGTTGTCAAAGTGGCACCAAACATGCTTTATTTTCCACCATAAAAATGCTTCCTCATTTCAGGGTTTGTAATTAACTTGCACGTCACAGAATCACAATGATACTGAAAAAGCCCAAGTAACTTTCTTATATTCACACTCCCACTAGTTGCGTTGACAGATCAGATGGAAACACAGTATTCATCAGGGACCCTGAAACCTACTACATTTCCTTCCTTTTCTTCCTCAGCAAGTACAACTGCTGCTCCAGAAGTTCAAGCAAGTTTTTTACCTGTACAAAAAATACTATCCACTCATACAAAGAAACCGAGGAGAAACAAATATTTTAAGAACATTAGCTGGGAATGGAGGAGAAAGAAGCTTCAGAAGCCAGAAATCAAATACCAGTTTCATTTGATCATCATGTTTCAAAATTTCACATGGTTGATAATAATTGTAGCTGCGCATTACCTCTCTTATCCAATAGTGCTTTATAGCTTCATATGTGCAGCACTGACCAATAGCTGCATCTGGGATGAAGAGCTCAAAGCTAACTAGTATGAAATCTAGACTTTTGAAAAACCCATCAAAATCTTCTAACTTTAAAAAGATCTCCTGCAGATGAGTGAAGCACATTATCCATTTCACCCCACAATCATTAAAAACAGTATCCCAAACACCTTTCCCTAACTTCATGCATTTTTGTCAACTCATCAACTTCATGCACCTCATCTATGCAAGGTGAAAGACATGAGTTGTATAAATTAAAAATAGATTTAAGCCACCTATTCAACAACTATAATTCACGATTCCTCAAACTAGATGTGAGACTACTGAATCCTACTGCAATCACTTAGTGCACAAGGTTTCTGTTTCAATTAAAATAATTTATGAAATAATGAATTGTTTGTGTTTTAAAGTAATAAATTGATGTGCTTACATTATACACACAAGAACAGATTAGTTTAATAAAATACATGAAAAGTGTGTGAAAGGTTTTAAACCTGTGTATACCTAGTCACATGGTTTTGGATATAAAAGAGACAAGCAAGGAAGATGTGCAAGATATGAATCATATATGATCATCAGATAATATTACACAATGAACAGGCTAGAAGTTGGCTTAAAACCTTCTTAGTCACTATCACTCACTCTGTGCTGATCAACAAGCAACTGCTTACTTGTTTTTAAAACACCTTGTACTGAAGGGTTCGTTAGGAAGCCCTTTCTATCATGTATCCTTTCAAAAGAAAACTGCTAGAAGTCATTAAGATAGGCATAACATTGAACTGTATTGTACTTAAGCTGCATAATTCCTCTTTGGTTAAAAGGATATACAGCTCTTCCAGAAAGAAAGGAAAGCTTAATACCTGGCACAGTGAGTGACCTGGCAAACCAAGTCAGCCATCTGCAGTAAATAGATCG
>JAVHNC010078018.1:0-10625 GCA_034782935.1 Micropsitta keiensis | reverse complement strand
GGAAGAACCAAAGGTTTCAGTTTATCACCCAAATACAGCCACTTCTTTTGCCCCTACCTTGATAATGGTGCAGATTTGAACACAAGGTCATACTGCTGGCACAGAAAACATTCCGCTATGTGGTAACATAACACTGCATTAAGGCCTTGATTCTGGATACGGTTTTAGAAAAAACATGTTAAATTCATTTGGGGGATAACAGAGAAACAATTTAACCCTCCTCTGCAGTCTCCTATCTCCCTTGCCACCCCATCCTCAAAACAGCACTATCAACAACTCATTAAATGTTTTCTTTTGAAATATAACTCAAAGACAGCCTTTCGTATATAAAAAGGTGTGAATATGTCCAAATTAGGTACTGAAATTTTATATTTTTGCCTGCGGAATCAGTAGGTCTCTCTTGCCTGTTACCTGCAAATACAATTCAAAACTTTTAGTGGAACATATCTGTATTCCCCATGCAATATTCTGCTTTCATCAAACCAATTATGTTCAGTGGCGCACACACACAAACTGCCTGCCTTGCTCAAGCTAATGGTGAAATCTTCAGTCCTTGTTTAAAAACAGCACATCCAATGCAAAATGGTTAAATAAGCTGAAAGCACTTCACTTTTATCCTCAAAAATACTGCTATTAAGCTCCCCCTCCAATTTGATTATGTTTGTATTTGTTTTCCTAATCCTTCACATAGCTAAAAATGCATCAGCATCATGAACCACAGGACACACCAATGTAGTGCTGTCTTAAACCCTGGGCTAGTTACACTGCTCAGGTGGTAGCCAGGACCTGCCAAGTCAGCCACACTGTTTATAGTTAGTTCTCTAGATACAGCATTATTATGTTTCAGGCAGACAAATACCATATCCTGAAGGTTAGAGTCCTGTGATATAAATACACCCTGACAGGGCAGAATGGCTGATCGGGGTGGTCTTTAGCATGGAGGCAGTTCTGTCTTATGCAAGATTACATTTAAGGAAGAGCTGCAAGTTTAGTAAAACTGCTGCTTAAAAAGGAGCTACTTTTTTGAAATACTCAAAAAATGAGTGCTCATTTGTCTAAGTAATACTCAGAAGGTTGAGTTAAGTTGATATAAATGGAGCAGAAGATGGATTAAGTCAGGATTTAATTCAGTTTGTCTTAATGCATGATTTAATAGCCAAAAAAGTTATTTTCAAGTGAAAAAAAACTCAGTTTCTGTCAACAACTACAGAATGAGCAAGAAAACGCAACTTGATTAAGCAGAATATTTTTGCACTGTAGAAGCTTTGGTTTTGCTAATCTGTTTAGCTCAAAAGGCCTATAAACACAGTTGGAAGAAGGGATCTGGTAAAAATACATCACCCCACCCCTTCAATTAAGGGCTGAGAAGCTTATGACACATGTGAGACATTTACCAAGAACAGGGAAAGAAGACTTAATGTTCCTGATATTTCTAAAGGTAAAATATATATATATATATATATAAGCAGGTTTAAAAAATCCCAAGTGTTTCATGCCTCTGTTAAAGGGATTTTAAAGCAAGAAGAGATCCAAGCTATTTTTATTCCTTTGTAGGTCATGTGTAATTAACTGCTTATTTTCACAAAACCTTATTACAGTGTAAACATCACTGGGCAGATCATCTGCCCCACCCAGGCTGAGCTCCACACCACAGGAGGACAACTATCTCTGTGAGGAGCCCTTGTATCTTCAGGAGAGGGCTGTCTGCAGTACCAACCTTCCCTGGAACAAGCTGTGATGATCAGCAGCTCCTGAGCTCACTCCTTCACTACAGCTTTCCTAGAAACTGCAAGCAAAGTACTTAATGGGCCTAACTCCACATCTACAACTGTGGGCAGATGTCCCTTTTTGGATATAGCTGAAACTCTCCAAGATGACATTACTCCTCATCCCCACTCCCTTCTGCCTTGGGCACACAGCAATTAGCTGAAATGATCACTAAACCACCTGGGGAACAGGAGGATGAAGAGAAGAAAAAAAGAGCCAGTTGGGTTGGCTAGAGCCACTAATTAAAATGATTTAAGCCAGCCTACTGGCTTTGCCGCCAGTGCTCACACGACCCACTCTGCAGGAAGAGTGGCAGGAGGCCCCTATATGTAGCAGAGGGCTCTCAGCAAGCAGAGAGCTGCAGCCTATGTCACAGCTCACAGGATGGATGCCTGCCCTCCCTAAGGCTCCAAGCATGTTTCACAGAGATCATCCCATGGCATGTAGCCTTCCAAGTAGTATTAAACAGTACCAAAGCATAGGGTTACAAACCCAGCACACAGTGTGCCACTCCATGACTCTAGAAAGTGCCACCAATAGTCAGTGGATCACAGATTCTCATTGCCTCATAAACAAGGGAGATCAAATTTGGTTCTGCGTTTTGTACACAGGTTTACAATGCCTTCTAAGAATCTCTTATTCACAGAGATGTATATTCTATCCTGGCACAAAAAGCAGACACATAAATCCCACAGCACACAACACATTCACAGTGTTTAGGATCTGCAGATGGAGCATGTGCAGGAGAAGGCTTTATGAACAAGAAGTGCTGGAACAACCAATTGTCATGCGGGGACAACACAAGTCCTGCCAGTGACAGCTCTGAATGGAGGCAAGAAACATTTGCTGTAGCCTGAATACAGAAGTTGTACAGCTGTGCCAGCAAAGTGGTGTGTTTATCCTTTAGGGCAGATTTGCTTTCTACAAACAGCCTGCATTAGAATTGTATACATGTGCTGAGAGAGTTGAGCATTGCACTTCTGTGTTGAATAAATCAAGAAAATTGGTCCCAGATAATACATCTTTCCTAACTAAGTTGGGGGGGCAGAGGGGACCCAAGAAGAATGGCTGCTCAATCATCAAGCAATATGAACCAAGTTGCCTCATGTATTCAGTTGTTTTCGTGTTCTAAGCAAAACCAGCTTTTGGCTAAATGTAGTATTTAATAGCACACAAATACTCAAATTTGCTTCCTTTTGTTTAAGTGAGTCTAATACACGTTCATAATATGTTTACAGAAATTACAGCAAACTATATTATTCTTCTTGTCCTCACCTCAGACATCTGCCCTAGCACTCAGTTGAAGCCTAGCAGCACTTGCAAGTTAAGAAATTAATAAAAATCCAGGGATTTAAACACTTACATAGCCCAGTCTTAAATATCTCCCCTGATACACAAGATCTGGACTACCTCTCAGCTAAAACACCATATGTAGACACCGCTCATTATAAAGTTGCATTTCCAGGGTTTAAATACAATCTTGAACATTAAAAAATGCTATAAATAGATAAAACCAGCAAGAGTGAATTAGTAATTCAGACCTATAAGCCGCTGAAGCCTGGCAAAATGCCAGGATGTCAAGACACTGACATACAGAAAAGTAATCCATACCCAGCATGCTGGGAGAAAGCAAAATGGCTCAATGTGAAACTGAAAGAAAAATGTATACATTAATAATCACACTTGTTTACATCCAGTGAAGGTCTAAGCAATTGCTCTCTACTGTCATTTGGAAGATTGTTCCTCAGTTTTCACATCCATTCTTCTATCCTCCTGAAAAATGATAGAAAACCCATCAAACTCCTCAGACTCAACAAGTATCAGGACCGTGAGTATTTCCTTCCAATTCCCAGGAGCAGCTGTATATAGACACAAGTGTTTTCTATAAAAAACAAAGGATTTATAGAATAAAATACATTTGCCGTTCTGAAAGCACTGCTCTGTACATGGCCTCATCTAACATACTTGTCAAAGATACAGAAAGGATGACAATTAAAAGAAAGTCTCCATTCCCGTTAAATCCCCCTGCTTCCTGACTCGCCACTTCCTGCTCTCCTCCCTCTAACTCTATCTCATGCCACCCGCGGCAAATCATACTTTTCCTGTTCCTGAAGACCCTTCAGATGCAGGAAGTGTCACTAAAAAAAAAATAAAAAAAAAAAATATATATATATCATTTACGATAAACTTGGCACAGAAACTGAAAATAAATCTTCCCTCAAAGAAAACACCTGCTAGCAACGGGCAATACAGGATTCAAAAGAGATTCTGACCAATTCCAAAGGAAGATAATCTCCTCCCCCTCTTTTTTTTCCTTGCTGGAAGGGCTGTAGCTGCAACACAGAGCAGTAACATTTAATTCTCCTGCCTGTGGTTGTAATCAGAGCTCTGAGAGACCCAGACACTCTACAAAACTGATTAAAAAGAGAAAAAATGCAGTGTTCTACATAGTTTTTACAGATCTTTGTTCTAAATGCTGAAGACCTGCGAGACATCTCATCAAGAACAAACATACAGACAACGGCACAGCCGTCCTCAGTGATACAACAAAAGACAATTTAAGACAAATGACTTGGAGCAAATGCTATCACTGAATAATCCCGTGGCAGCTGTCATCATTAGTTACCCGAAATCTCATCAGAATCAGAGAAGTTAGAGTTAAAACCGAGCTCTCTTCCTGTAACATTGTGTAACTCCAAACCAGCAGCATTATCCTCCCTATTTTAGAATTAACATTTCTCCATAAAATAAGATGGAAGGACTCGATCCTTCCACGCGTAAACACCCGGTGCAAGCCAACAGATGAGAAAAGAAAACTCGGTCAAGTTTGAACCTCTCAACACCTTATTTCCTGTCTAAAGAGCCCTTTTGTTCTGCTTCCCTGCATAAATGTTAATATCCTGCCATCATTAGAAAGCGAAACAATGGAGAAAAAGCCCCACGCACATGAACTTCGCCGCCCCGGAGGGCGAAATAACACCACACGACACGATTAGAACCGGAAAATTCCTACCCACGAAATCGCCTCAATTTGCTGTTTGCTTCACCCCAGATTAACTTCACTTGGAGCTGCACTTCGGCGCAACCTAGCCTGGAAGCTCAGCCCCGCCTCCCCCGCCACGATTGGTCGAGGAGAAAAAGCCCCACCCCACCAGCCAGGCTCCGCTCCCCGATTGGCGGAACGGCGTATCCATTATTTAAAGAACTTTTCCTTGCTAGCAGGTTAGGCTGGGCGGGTTAGAACACCCTGGGCGAGCGGGTTCTTAAAGGGACAGGACCCCGCTCCGGGCTGTGACAAACTACAACCTCAGGCGACGCGTCGCCCCGAGCCAGCTTCGGAGAATGCCCCTGCGAGCGGCAGCACCGGTCCCTGCGGGCACCCACCCCTACCCTGCACGCTGCTCTCAGGCCGGATGGGTTGGAGTGAGGAGAGCAGGCGAGAGAGGTGGAAATGCTTCACCCGCTGCAGTTACACAACTGCGGCTTGCTCTACTTACAGGGTAAATTAGACGTGGGGTTTGAGCCCATCCACTCTTAGAGAGTGGCTGGAGTTACTCCACGAAACCGAGCACACTACATCAATTAGTAACCCTACGTGGGGATGCCCGTTCCCAAGGCTTGTTTCAACTGAAAGCGTGAGTCAGCACAAGAGGAGCTCCGCAGGAAGCGACCGTCTCCATCTCACAAGGTACCATGGCTCTGCCAGAAACTTTTTGTGCTTATTCAGGCTTTACTTGACTGAACACATTTGCGAGACCCTGTTCAGATTCTCACAATCCAGAGCGTTTCTCACAGCATAACTTCCTCTCAGCACTACACAAAAACCTGTTGTTTAGGTGAAAAGTGTTTCTTTCTCCACAAGATAAACACTGATGCAGTTCTCCACCCATCTATCAAATGAAAAGTCTGGAACATGCAAGAAGAATAAAACCAAAACAAGGCTTAATAAATATTTCACAGGTGCATATGTGACACCTTGTCCCATTCTAAACAAGCAGGCTGGGGAAGAGGCAAAACACCACCAGTGTTTCCCCTGCACCCACAAGTATAATCATGGTTACATACCACTTATCTGCACAGAAAGGCTGCCTTGCATAAAACACTGTCACATGTTTAGCGTAAAATAATTAAAGATATAAAGCTAGAGGAAGATGCAGCACTTAAGTGTGAGCACACTTGGGTTCAGTTTGTACTGTGCAGGGGCAGAAGGGGTAAACTCCCCCATTTCAGTTCTTCCCACTTTCCTCTTCCAGTGCTGGAGCAGCCCGCCTTCCCTTTACCTTCTGCCTGTAGCACAAAATCAGTATCTGTTTTAACTTTCCTAATGCTGACTGATCAAGCCCAAGACATTTTAGCAAAACTGCTTTACTGCAAATACCACCCAGCATCAGGGAAAAATATTTACAGCCAAGTACTCCCCTGAGCAGCAATGCATGCACCAACAGAGCATAAAACACACCCTCTGGAAGGACATTTAATTCCTCTAAAACAGTCAAACAGCACATTTAGTGTTACCTTCTATTTTAGAGCAATCTATCACACCACAAATCCAAACAGGACTGAAAAGCAGCAGCTCATACAGTTTTAAGTTACTAAGTAGTAAACACTACACAAATGGAATTATCAATATTTGCATAACTTCCCCTACAGAACCTAAAATATAAGCTGAGAGAAACAGCCCTTAACCTTTACACATGAATTCAGTTCCCTGCATGAGTCAGTAGACTAGAGTTTAGAAGTTAATCGGGTCCCCTGAGGATAACTCTGAGGACATACTCACATGACACATTTTTTGACCAATCATTATCTAAGCAATCAAACCCAAGAAAACAGTTCACGCAAATAAAACATACCAGTAAAACATCCTCTAAGCATTTCAGTAATCGATCTTGGAACGCTTCAAGTTTAGAACACATTAAATTTAGGCCCATAAAAACAACAGCAGAAGTCACAGGTCTTACCAAACCACATAGTGCTAGAAGACGCCATGACAAGCCTAAAGCCAGTGTTGTTAAGTACTTTCAAAAAGGGAGGAAGAATAGAAACCCAAACCAGGCACATTACCCCAAAACTCTCCAGCTTGTTATGCTACCACAGACATCCAGCCACCTTGCCACTACAACAGTGTCAAATGTTTATCACCAACCAAGCCACATTTCAGCTCATGCTTGTTACACAGGCAACTAGCAGCTCCTTATCACTAGAAGTGAGAAGTTTCATTCCTTTTTTCTCACCTAATTTCCACCCCCCAGACACACACACATGCACAGTCTGGCCAACTCCAGTGCTCATCAGACCCTTCCATCTGCCTCTGAGCTACTGCTCTGGCAGGAGTTTGGCCAGCTTCTGATAAGAAAGAGGGGAATGGCAAAGCAGGTTCTCCTCTATCCAACACTGACCTCCTAGATTTACTTACCTCATCTCATTTAAAGTAAAATGAAAACCCAAAACAAAACAAACCACACACAACACGAAACTATCATACTAAGAATGCCACAAGAGTAATTTGCTATCCTCACATAAGTAAAGACTAATAAAAATCTGTGAAGTGGGACATGCAAATGAGGTTCACAGCTGAACCTGCCTCACTGCGCTACAAATCACAGGTAAACACATCTGTAGATGTTGGAAATCCAGACAAAAAATTGCTATTCAAGGTATTATCCCATGCTGAAGAGGGCCTAGTGAAACTAGATATTTAGAAGCCTAATTTATAAGCTCAATTTCTGTACATAACCAACCTCTTTTCCCTGTGAATATACCTTTTGAAGAAAATGCAGAGGCACCACTTTAAAGTCCAGTTATGGCTTTGCTGCTCTTACAACATCTGTAAGAACACAGAAAAACACCCCAAAACAGCAGATTGCAGCTTCAAGTCCATTAAGCAGGGAAGTTTTGACAGCAGCATTGGAAAGCTTCAGTTTGCTGCCACCGAACTTTGCACTGACAGTAACAAGAGAAGGCACCTGACTCTCATTTGAATCATGGAACAGCTAAAAGGCCATTTGTTCTGCAATTCTACACATAGAGAAGACAGCAAGTTTGGAGGACTCAACAGCTCAAGAGATCAAGAACATAGCCTTTTATCTTCAAGTCACCAGCTCACAGACCAGAATAGTAGTGATCAAAAGGTACATGTGATGGCTGTTCAGGGATTAGATGAAGAAATGGTTACTTGCTGCCTGGTTCCCAACAGATCAGTATGAAGCACAACAGCTTTCCTCACATTCTGCACCTGTTTCTCACGGTCTTAAAATACACTGCACCTCCTGGATTCTGTACACATTAATATGTAGCAAAGCAACTGAACTGCTGCACACACATACTGAACTTGCATTGTAGAAAAGGACTTTACCCTCTGGTTGTCAGTTATGTCAGCAAGACAGCATGTAATGAAGCTTTTATTATTTTCAAGCAATTATAGCTCTGACTTTCAGCTTTTTTATTATTAGAGACAGCCTTAAAAGTAATGTTTAGCTTCCCATTCCTTTCATACCCTCACATGCTGCAATCCTGTTTATAAACAATAGTTCTCAAACTTGCTGTATTATATATGTAGCAATTTCAGAACTTGGGCATTTCAGAAATGACTGAGACATTAGTAATCATTTCTTAATCAAAGCTAAACACCACAGACCTCATGAGGGCCATGTTTACTTAAGGACAGCAGGAGGAAATTCCCTGTGTGAGTGAAAAAACATTCATTTTCACGTATCTTCAATATACCAGTGGGCAGTCTATAGAAAGTCAATTAGCAATTGACTTTCCAACTTGATTGTAGTTTTTAAAGTCTGCAGAAGTACCTCGGATTTTCAGGCTGGATCAGTAAGATGGAAACAAGTTCAGAGTGTATGTTCACTGAAGGTTCTAGAGCTGACAGATTCATTGTACCACTACGAACACTATTACCAAAATCAATCTTATACACAACCCCAGCAATACATAGCACATTCATTCCCAAGAATGAAGTTGCTGATAAAAAGCCAAGATCCTAGACACTTCAGACTTCTTAGAAGTAACTAAGGAGGCCCTTGCATACAAAGAATTCAGCTTGCTATTCCGGGAGTCTAGAGAGAACAACATACCAGACAGATGAGATTCCAGTAGTCTTGAAGAACTTGGAGATTTCCTCTTGCTGCTTTCAATCCAAGATATACTGCTATACTGCAACAATCAAATCTGGAAACAACAAAAGATGTGCATGTGGTAAATACTGGGTCTTCCTCAGATGGGACTGGTTAGTTGTCTGGACATTAGTACAGATGCATTAGACGAACACATTCCCCCGTAAGTCTTAGCAGATCCTTCAAACCACCCAAAGCTTAGCCATCCCAGGAATTTGAAAGTTCATCCACATGTTAAATTCCAACTGCCTCCTTTAATATAGGGAATAAGCCCCTAAGAGAATCATTCCCTCCTCCCCTTCCCTGTTACCTCCTGGCTTATAAAGCTGAACATCCATAACAGGTCTCAATCATTCTCAACAGTTGCCATGTTGGTTTGGTTTCAAGATTGGATTTTTGGTAGTGGTTTTTTGTTTGGAGAGGGTGTTCAATTATTTCTTTATCTGTTGTTATGTTTGAGGTTTTTTTAAATCAGGACATGGAATTATATCTTGTACAGCTACACCAGCAAGGCCTCCAGTAATAGATGGCCACATCACTTGCTTCAGAGTCTTTGAGAAGGTATCTAGGCATTTTAAAAGACTTTGCCTTGATATCAGATACCTCAAGTGGAAGGAAAAAAAAAAAAAAAGCATACTAAAATTTTCATTGAATTTAGCATGGTCCAACTAATGTGTAATCTATACTCTTTGTACCTTAAATCAAGCATCTTGAATGCAAGTCATAACCCATTCACTATTTAGAAAACATATGAATAGGTGCATAGCTATTAGCTACCAAGAAAATGGAGCCAGAAGTTTGCATACTTACAACTCTCCCAGAAATCAGACTGATTAATATAGCTGCTACAAAAGGACACTTTCACAGGAACAGGGATTACCTTTATCTGTAACCATAGCAACTTTTCAGTAGTTAGCGTTAATGCTACTCTCCCTCTGGTAACTTGCCACTATCTCTTTCAAGCTATCTGTATAAGGTTTTGAATGTGCCATCTGAGGCCATAAAGTAATAAGGAGTTGAAATGCAAACTTGCATTCTCAGATCACACTCTCATGAGTGTATTATGCAACATACAACGTTGTTCATTTCTGCCATAAACTCATGATTACTCAAGGAGTAAATTTATTTTAATCTGTTATTATTTTAACATGATTCATAGTTTTGTAAAACAAAAAAAGTATTTTAAGAGGTATCCTATGAAATACACAGGAGATGGTTTCTTCAGAATTGAAGAATTTGTTCTGCTCTATCTGGAAAATAGTAAACCCAAGGACTTGTGCCACTGATACATCACAGACTTTGATATTTGGTATCATAAGCAACAAAAATCATCCTAACATACACTTATTTTGGCCTGAGTATATGGCAGATGAGAGAAGACCCAGTGCCCTTGTTCTGGGTGAGGTGATTAATATAAAGAACAGATGTAAATACCTCAGCACTAGATAAATCAGAATTCAAAAAGCAAAGCTATACAAGTTAAAGGAGAGATAGGAAAGAGACTAAGGAATTGACATATCTGTTTCCTCAATTGTTGAGTTAACATCCACAGTTCAGAAAAGGATTAGCACTTTATGGAAGACATTATTTAAGGTGACATCAGACAAACAAAATCATTTGCTTGGAAGCAGGAGGAGGAAGAGAACAGTTTCTTCTTGATTTCCACACCCCCCAGCACCCATAGGGGAACATTGGGGTCCCCCCAGCACCCATAGAGGGACATTGGGGTCCCCC
>JAVHNC010077744.1:0-12847 GCA_034782935.1 Micropsitta keiensis | reverse complement strand
GGGGAGCTAAGGCGTTCCTAGGGGCTGGGGTTTTTTCCACCACAGAATGGTTTGGGTTGGAAAGGACCTCAAGATCATCCAGTTCCAACCCCCTGCCATGAAAAGGTCTATTTCAGGTCTTTCAGGAGAGCTAAGAGAAAAGAGGAGCCTTGCCCTCACTCATGCTTGGCCTCACTTCCTTCTGCCCAGCATTACAGAGTACATGGTTTCTGCATGGATCTCCCTCCTGCAAAGCCCCAGCGAGGCTTGAAGTGCTGGCAATGTGCGCTGGAACTACAGCACCCTGGGGTCTTCTGGAAGGGAGAAGGCTTTGTGCTGCAGAACAAGCACAGGCCCTGGCAGACAGGGAATGGGAAGCAAGGAGCATTGACAAAGCTCAGGGAGCTTTTGCACTTCCCTTTGAAAGAAGATTTCCCTTCCTGTTGTTGAGGTCAGCTTGTACCACCGAGCCCAGGCTCAGGTACTCTCATGCACTGCTTTGCCTCTTCTGCAGCAGTTCTCAGAGGAAGGAAGAGATTTTGTTCAAAAGCAAAATAAGCCCCCTTAACTCACTCATTTATGGCTATAGAGGGTAGAAAGCTCAGCTCTATTCTCCAGTCCAACTGCTGTGTGATTCCTGCTGCTGTCCTAAACTCTCCGCACCCTGTGAGCAAACCCTGCTGCAGCTCTGGTTCTCAGCAACAGAGCAAAGGTATTAGCTGGAGAAGAAGAAAAAACTCTGCCTGCAAGGGAATAAAGGTCAGTTGTGCTGAAAGGAAATGGGTTGTGTAAGTGCATGTCAATTAGACACGTACAAAAGAAACTAATAAAATTAATCCACTAAACTGGAAAGCTGTGATAAAGCAGCCCTGGAAGATACATGGGGAGGAAGGTGGGGAGAGGGGGGCTGGTAAACAGAAAGAGAAGTGACAAATGGAATAAAAGAAGGTACAGAAGAAGAAATAATGAATAAAAGAGGAGATGGAGATAAATGAGATACTCATTGCTGAAAAGGTAAAAGCAAACAAAATGGTATCAGGATGAAAGGCAGAACCCAAATAAGCTGAAATACACGGTTCTGCTGTGTCGAACATACAAAAGGAGATGGTTTCTTCTTCACGGACAAGAACTGTCTGCACTGCCCAGGAGAGCAGACCTGGGTTTGGAAGAGCACAGTGGTGCGGGAACACGTGGGTTGGGAGAGAACAGCCCGATTCCTACAGCCCAGAGCTTGTGCACCCACCGGAGCCAGGAGCAATCACCACATTGACAGTCCTCAGGGGAGAAACATGGAATACCAGGTTGGGAAGAGCCTCAAGGATCATCTGGTCCAACCTTTCTGGGCAAAGCATGGCCTAGACTAGATGAGCCAGCACTCTGTCCACTGGAGTCTTAAATATGTCCAACACTGGGGATTCCACCGCTTCCCTGGGGAGATTATTCCAAAGGCTGATTGTTCCCATTGTGAAAAGCTTTCCTCTGCGTGTCTTGGGTCTATCTTTGAGCACTGCAGACTTGTCGAACCAGCTACCTAGCACAGAAATGGGCAGATCCAGTAGCTCAGGTGCTCCTTGCAGTGCAGCATTGTAGACCCTGGTACCAATCATCCAGTCTCTGGGGAAGCATCAATCTGTACAACCCACAGACCCACACCTTGGACCTATAGGACCCATTCAACCGGGATCACTGCAGTGATTCAGCCAGCCCACAGGCGGCTGCTGAGGACACCAGAAAACCTGGCTCTGATCAGAACGCCTGCATGGGAAGCTGTAAGTCTGGCTCCGGTTTTCCTACTGGTGGCTCTGAAGCCCAGCAAACACTTGTTTGACACTGCCCTCTGACACCTTGTCTTCCAGCTCTTTGATTCTTTCTGAAGTGAAGGTGACACACTTAGACTCTAAGAGCACTCAGTCCTTCAAAGTCTGTTTCCCAGTGGTAACTGCCTTTGTCCATCTGATCCACAATAAAATCCAGCAGCAGCTTATGTGCACTGGGGAAATACGCCAGTAAAAGCCCCATTACAATTGATTGCGATGCTTTTTGCTTCCTTGTGTGGCTGAGGAAGAGTGGACATTGTTCTGTTTCATATATACACAGTGTACACAAGAGAGTTCAGCCACATCTGGAAGCAGTGCCCTGCACACCACCCCTGTAAGCAGACCTTCTACCTGCTGATATGGCCCGAACTGAGAAGCAGCACGGCCTGAATTGCCAATCAGGGTAAACCAGCCTTGCTCCACTGAAGCACTGATTCAGACCTGAGGGTAACTTGGATGGATCTCAGCCCAATGTGAGCATGGATCCAGCATGGATCCTAATGCAGCATTCCTAACGCAGAGCTTAGGGGGAAGACACAGCCCATACCAGCCATCAGTGTACACGTCATACTTGAGTGAAACCATGGAGCTGGCTCTAACCAGGAGGTGACCTCAGATGGATCTATGATGGCAACCCAAGTCAATCCTTAGAACAACTGCCATTTCTTCTGCCTGTTTTACCTTCCCACAAAACTGACTGCCCCATAAACCCCCTCCATTTAGAGGAATCTAGGCCAGGATTTGAAGAGGCAAACAGTTCACTCGTGTTTTCCCTACCCTTTAAAAGTCTCCTCCAGCCCAGACCCTACCCTTGATTTGGCAAGGCTTCTGGACACAGGCCAGAATATGCTGGATGGAGGTAGGGTTTGCCAGTGAATGGAAACCCTGTCTGGTCTTTCCACTTTCCTCTCACTGCTGCTACTGTTACTGTGCTGCAGGGTATTTCCAGGTTTAATGAACATCAGGCAAGCCTTCTGCCTGATGGTTCATTACTGCCTTCCAACAGAGAAAGCACCACACTGAAGTCATGATTGATTTGTTACATGCACCACTGAGGGATTTCCATATGGAAAAGTAGCCAGTTGAGGTGACCCTGAAAACATGGAGCCTTACATCAAACACCCAACAGAAGATATACGAAAGAGAATGAGGAAATTTGGGACCACGAGCCTGACGTCTCTAATCCTGCTTCAAGGATGGAGTGGAGGCCATGTCCTAAGATTCCAGAACCCTCACAGAGGCTGTTGCATTGAATCAGTTGCGTTTCTGATAGAGTTCTTATCCCTGAACAGCCAAGGGCCTTCCAGCCATGGTGCAGCAGCCCAGATGAGAGAACTGAGGGGCTAAGTGATCCTTTCAGGGAGATCCTGCATGTGCGTTTCCAGAGGAAGAAGGAGGAGAGTGTAACACTTTGCTGCAAGAGGCAAACATCTCTCTGAGTGGCTCATTAGGAGAAAAGAAGGTCAATTAAAGCAGGAATCAAAGAACTGCAGCACTAATGTAATAAATACATGTGCAAAGTGGTCCTCCAGCCTCACTCTCACATTCTCATGCACTGGGTTTCTGTTCTCCCTTGCCTCTTCTAAAGAATAGATGGGAACGGGGTGATTAATAAGGCTACAGAAAAACAGAGAAGCATCTCCAGAGAAACCCATTTCCATATATTTCTTTTCCCCTCAATGAGTTTTAACATTGATCTTTCCCCTTTTCCTGTTTATTGTTTTAAAGAGAAAGTTTCTGCTTTTTTCGGTTTCCCCCTCCTCCTTTCTATTAATCTCAAACACAGGCTCCCATCAGAGCAGCTCAGATGTGTGATAGGAACTGGCTACAAGGAAGCTGCAAGGGAGCCCGTGGGTACCAAACCCCCGAGGTGCCTTGTACCTCACTGGGAGCATCCCAGTGTGCAGCAGTGAAGGAGTGATGCTGGCAAAGTGAGCCTGGTGCTTGCCCAAAGCAGGAGGAGATGATGTGCCCCTGAACAGCACTGCTTTGACACAGAGCTGTGTACACTGGAGGGCTACAGAACAAATAGAGGGAATTGAGTTTCTTTTTCTCCTGGAGAGGCATATTACAATACTAGAAATGTCACTACTCTGCCCTGCAACTGTATCTCATAGACAACACACACACATACCCTGATGGGAAATTGGTGCTGCACTTGTTACTTGTCATCTGCAAAGGGCACCATGTGCATTGGCAGGTATACACATGCAATACATGTTTAGGGGCATGCAGCACCCAAACACCCTCCAGCCTGAGACATCGAGGCATGATCAGACCCTGCTGCATTGGGAACATACCCCAGAAAGAGCTGGGGGGGGGGGAAGAGGGTGCAGAAGGGAAACACATGGTGTGTGTGCCCCAGCACCCATACCCACCCAGGATGGGCTGTGGGGAAGCCCTGAGAGCCCTTTCCCACTAAACCTGCACCCGTAATGGATGCACTGGCAAGGCAGCATCTCCCAGCAAATCAGCACCGAAACCTTGAATTTAGCCTGAATCTAAAATACATATGTTTTAACACCCTGAATGCAAACGCATGACCCATTATTTACTAACTTGGGCCATGTTAATAAAGATAATACATAATTATTCCTGAAATAGTTCAGTGCAAAGGTTCCCTCAGCTATAAACATATCACATTCCTCCTCTGTTTGATGTTCTAATTACATGTATCACTGTCCATCTGAGTTAGAACTAGATTAAGGCTCTGCTTGCATTTAAAGTAGCTGTTAGCACCGCTTATAGTGCGAGATGACTAATTGCTGTCATGTTGGTGATGAATGAGGCCAGGCAGCCAGTGAAAATTACACCTGATTATCGCCAGAACTCAGATGGAAGCAGAAAACCCCACATGTACACACCCTCTTCACCCTGTTTGAACACTGCAGCTGGTCTCAAACCCACCACCAACAGCCCTGAGACGGGTTCCCAGTGCAGCCACTACCCAAGTGTTCATCCCTGGCTTGCACTCATGCACCTCACCCTCTTCACACCCAGTGGGGTGTGTTTGCCACGGCGGGTGTGAAGGAAGCTGTTTCTCACACTGCAGCTGGCTCCTTCCCCACCGTCACCACAGAGGAAATAATCTTGTCACATCCCAAGTTGAAGGTGGTTTATCTGACTCTCTGTACGGTGCTGGCAGCACAGCGAGCATCCCTCTTCCCTTCCAGGCCGTGGTGAAGTAGTTCCCTGTGTGTTTCTGGGGCATATGTGGTGTTACAGGTGCCACTTTTCAGTGGAAACAGAAAAAACAAGGCCCTGACTGCATCAGGCTCAATGCTGATGATGGGGTAAGAGCATCAGCAAGGTACGGACTGAAGGTGACAGAAGAAATAGAGAAACCAACCCACTGCTGCTCACAGTGGGACTCACACAACTGTATCCATTCCTCTACTGAAATCCATAACCACTCCTCACAAGTGGGACAGGGCTTTTAAGGCTGTTGTGTCTATAAGATACTTCTCCTCGCTCCTTCCCAGCCTGGGATTTCTCTGACTGTATCAACCTCTCAGGTCACCAATGGCCAGAGCTTGGCTGTTGAAGCAGCTCTGTGCTCAGCCCTGGAGGTGGCTGTGCTTCAGCTCGGGCTGGACTCATTCCTATACACTTCTGAAGGCTTTCGGTTGTGCAGTGTTCACAAGTGCAAGTAGTACTCAGCACAACAAAGCCTTGCTTTTCTGCTGGAGCACATGCTATGCAATGAGTTGGTAATAATAACACACTTCTCTGTCTGACCCACTTTCTCACTCCTCCAAAGTGAGCAGTTGCTGTCTCACTCAGCTCCCTGATGCACAGCATTAGGATGAAACTCAAACAACTTGCTGCTGAAGCTGAGAAGAGACTTGACTGTGCCTTGGCCTCCTTGCTGGGACACTGATGGTTGCAGAAATCCCTGACTAAGGTGGGAGGCTGGGACTGGACCACTCCATCTGTTTGCTATCTGTTGGGAACATGAAAACAACAGAATCTTCTGGGGAAATTCCTACGCTGACTCCCAGCTTGGAAGTTTGTCCAGGCAAACCGGAGGGTGTGATAAGAACCCACAGCCATAAGAACTCACAGCCGAAGTTTTTACCTCCTCCAGAAGCTCGTGAAGAGAAGCTACCAAAAGGCACCACAGAAGGTAAAGTTTGCATGGCAGGAATCTGAATTCCCTCTGGTGCATTGGCTCAGCGTGGCCAAGTCGTGGATACTGACTGGTCTCAAGCAAGATTATGGAAACCTGGACAGGGACTTTTTGTTGATTTATAGAGAAACAAGATGTGAACTCGAGAGCAGGGACATCCTCAGTGTCGATGGGTTTTGACATCACAGCAGACCCCAGGTTCACAAAAGGATGAGAAAAGAGGTCAGTGTCCTTGTTCATAGAATCATAGAATCCCAGACTGCTTTGGGTTGAAAGGACCTTCAAGTGCATCCAGCTCCAATCCCTTGCCATGGGCAGGGACCCCTTCCACTGCAGCCGCTTGCTCCAAGCCCCTGTGTCCAACCTGGCCTTGAGCACTGCCAGGCATGGGGCAGCCACAGCTTCTCTGGGCACCCTGTGCCAGCTTGCTGTGACCCCCAGAGTTGATTTAAAGAGGTGGCAGAGGTAAAGCACAGTCTCCTGTGCTGCGTACAAGTCCTTACATCTACATGGGGCACTTTTTGCTAGTGTGTGCGCGTGGCAAAGACAATCGGTCTGGGTACCAGCACCCCTTGAGGCTGCAACAGTCCATGCTGGATGCCAGCCCACCCGAGTTGCACTTAACAGCCCCCAATCATTTGAAAATTCATAAACCCCAAAATTACCTTCATGGTAAAAATAAATCTTAAACCAGCCCTCGTTTCTCACAGTCCTTCCCTGCACTGCTGCGCAGGCAGCGTGTCCATGGGATATGAGGAAGCATCTGCATTTGCAGGGTGGGTGTGGGAGGAACCTGGCTTCCCCATGAAAATACTGCCAACTGCATCTTTGATTTCACACATTCAGGCACTGAGACGAAACAAAACTGTGTAGAAAACCTGATTTTATCTGCTGCACAATACCGTTATTACCATAATCGAGTCTAAGAGGGTGAACTTCCCAGCACTGGTAAATACATTATGAGAGTCTTTTAAGAGACTGGCTCAACAGCTCAGCATACAGAGGCTCATATTTCTACAAACAAGGGATTACAAACCTAACACCTTCCTCCTGCTATGATCCAGACACATCAGCTCTGAGTAACCTGAGGAGCCATGAAACTCCTGCATGCACTGTTCCCTTCTTTTCCAGGCCTCAGTTTAAGTATTCCTGCCTGGAACAGCCCCTCCAGCAGCCGGCAAACAGCAGGAGGATGACAGAGGAGACCTTGCCTCCTCCTGCCCCTGACACCACACTTGAGAAGAGCACTTCACCACGCCTGCCTGGCTGCACAGCACCGCGGGGCTCTCGCTCTGTGTCTGTACAACACGCAGTGCAGCGGGCGAGGCGCTGTCAGAAAGCGCCTGCAGCTCCAAGCACGTTGTAATTAGTACTTGGCCCACGGCCCCCAGCTCTGGGCTCAGCACATCATCTGTCAGCTCAGCAGCCAGGGTGCTCTTCGCTGCCCAGGCACTCTCTCTTCCACGACAAGGACCAGAACTGCCAAGTAAGAGGCGAGTTGTGACGACCGGATGGAGGTGCGCAAGCACGCTCCGGTTTATCCGGGGACTCCCGTCCTCACTCCTTCAAATGAAAGAGTTTCTGGCAAAAGCCATTATACAGCAGCATTCTTCAGTGCCCTGCCACGAGCCAGCAGCATACTCTATTTTCCTTGTTCTCTGTGCTGTGTCCAGGGGTATGTTCCACACATCCTGTGCTCGGACAGCAGCGATGCCTCCACGCACCACAGACCAACAGGCAACCGGTGCGTGCCTGGTACCTGGTACTCACACTGAGCTCACGGTTCCCCTACAGTCTCCCAGCATCTCTTCTCCAACTCAACAGGGAACCCTTAGCAATTGTACTCACTACAAGGGTCAGTTCCTGACCTTTCTGAGCTCAGCCATGCGATAAGCAAGACATCAACACTGCTGTTCAGGGCAGGATGCCCAAAGGGCTCCTGACACCACAGCAGACCCATGTGCTCACCAAAGTAACTCTTAGACCGAAAGCAGGTTTCAAACTAGCCAGATCTGGGCCTGTTCACAGACACTGCTCTCTCCTGTAGAACGCAACCAAGGCAAGATGGGACTTAAAACTTCATGAAAACCTTCTGGGAGGGGTGGGAACTGCTCTGAGAATGTCACGTCTGGAGCCTGCAGCACACCAAAGGTGAACTCGTTTTCCTTAAGCACCTTTCCTGCACGCCGCACAAGTACACAGCCCGCAGGGAGACTGCAGCACGCAGAGAAAGCCACTGGGCCTTCGTCACCTGACTTCCCTGAGTATTGTCCCCAGTTCATCTTGTGCTGAAGATGATCTCTGCAGCACCAATCATGCAAAAATCGACTTTATGCTTGAAGGACAAATGCAAAGTCTCTCTTACTGTCCTTTTATAACGCACACGCCATCACAGCTGACACAAGCACTCCTGTCAAGTATTGCAGTTTAAAGAGCTCCGTTGGTAAATGATAAATACAAGAGCATACATTTGGATAACCTCACACCCCGGAGAGAAGAGGGTGCTCTGAATTTATTGTTACAACATTTAATATTGCTTCATTTTGTCCAAAGAGAAATACCGGAGCTGTTCATAAAGGTGAACCCTGTAAATCAATAAAGACGTTTTTGGTAAACCTGATTTTTAGCTGGGAAAGGTTTTAGCTGCATTACCGAGAGGTGCAGAGGGGGAGACGCTGCTCCTTCTAAAAATGAGAAAAGAACATGGCACACAGAGCAGAGCTTTCCTCTTTAGGTGCCAAGAGATGGAACGTCTGCCTGCTGGCCTGGAATAACTTCCCATTGGCTGTCAAACCCCCTTGGTGTTCAGAGGCAGCAGCACGCAGGGAGAAGCAGCAGCAGCAGGGGAATCCTTCCAGGACATAACTCTGAGCTTGCCTGAATGTCTCCACCAGCAGCACCGCTTTCATTGCTCCATGCTCAGGGGTCTGACCCGCTCATGGCTGCGGCTCAGTGCTGGTGTCATGCCCAGATCCTGCTGCCCAAACACCTCTTGGTGGCTGGTCTCTTACAGAAGCATTCCTACACTGGTTTCCTCTGTTTTCTTACTGGAACTTTTCGACCCAGAATTAAAGTGGTTCTTATTTTGCAGTGATGCATTTTAAGACCTGGATGTGGTTTTTCTGATGGAAACGGAGCAAACCTTGAAATACAAATGTAGTGCCAAGCTGATGAGTGGAAATGTTGCACTTTGCACCTATCAGATGCTTTGATTTGTTTTTATTTTCTAATGTTTCATTTCCACCCCGCTCTGAAAAGAAACATCTGGGGAAGCAGGGATTCAATCATTTCACTAGAGCCCTTGTTGGATGCCAGAGAATCTTCATCAGGGGCTGCAGCGATAGGACAAGGGGTGATGGGCTCAAACTGAAATAGGGGAAGTTCAGGTCAGATACAAGGCAGAAGTTCTTCTTTGTGAGGGTGCTGAGGATCTGGCACAGGGTACCCAGAGAAGTGGTAAATGCTCCATCCATGGCAATGTTCAAGGCCAGGTTGGAGCAACCTGCTCTAGTGTGAGGTGTCCCTGCCCATGGGAAGTGGCTGGGATTGGAGATCTTAAGGTCCTTTCCAACCCAAACCAGTCTGGGATTCTATGATTCCATGAATGATGTCCTTTTTCTCAACATTCAGCATTTTGATACAATTTCAAAACTGGGAGGCTGGTAGGGCAAAACCAAGGGAAAAACGTCCATGGTGCTTTTCTCTGCCTCGTGTTCTTCATTATGCAGCAGATTGCAATCTGCACTGTAGGAAGGTTTTGCATGAAAACTTCACTTGTAGCTACCCTGCCTGAGACAAGCAACCACACTGATCTCCATTCAGACAGCAGATAAAGATCCACAGGGATGAGGAATGGCTCAGCTCCTCAGAGCAAATCCCGGTCCCAAGAAGAGCACAAAGCTGCCAAGAGGTTACTCCGGATAATCCCTGCTGTTGAGGGCCCTGAGGGTGCTGGAGGCTGAGGTTTCCACTAGGGCCCAGATTCATTCCAATGGCACATTTGAATGGTCAAACCTGAGCTAGAGAGACTGCGTGCACCTGGGGAGTAATGTGGGAGGATGGGGAATCTGATGTGTACTTCA
The DNA here is from genome assembly GCA_034782935.1 of Micropsitta keiensis. Taxonomy (NCBI): domain Eukaryota; kingdom Metazoa; phylum Chordata; class Aves; order Psittaciformes; family Psittacidae; genus Micropsitta; species Micropsitta keiensis. The sequence goes on along the minus strand of JAVHNC010077744.1, from coordinate 2,840 downwards.
AGGGGATTTAATCTTGGGTGAGAACAGCCACTGAATTGAACTGTGTGATACTCTATACACTGGATATTATTACTTCCATGGCAGCCATACACCCATCGCTGAGCTGGACACCTCATGGCACCCATCTCTGCTGCTCTGCATTTGAGCATCTGAACCTGACACCCTTTTGATCACCCCATCGAGGAAGCAGGAACCTCGATCAAACTGGACAAGGGCAGCCCTGATGCCATCGCAATCAGCTTCAGCATCCAAGAGTCCACCACCACACACCATCCATCTTTCCTGCCCAGAGATGGAGCACAAGTCATGGACTGAATGAACTCAAACAACGTTTGTAGGGATGGTCCAGAGACTACAGGAATGATATCTGTGTGTGTGTTTATATATGTATGTCTATATGTAACACATACATACATATATATATTTCCCAAAGGACAGGAAAGGTGATGGTGGAAAGTGTGGGACCTGCCATGACGTGAATGGTATGGAATAAGGGGTGGATACTGTCCTGGGTTCGTCTGGAACAGAGCTCAGTTTGTTCCTAGCTGCTGGGGCAGAGCTGTGCTTTGGCTGCAGGCAGAGCACAACGCTGATAACACGCTGACGGTTTAATTGTTGCTCAGTAGCACTGACCCCAATCAAGGACTTTTCAGTCTCTCATGCTGTGCCATGAGGAGGGCACAGGACACCAGACCCAAACTAGCCAAAGGGCTATTCCATCCCACAGCACATCATGACTACTACCGAAACTGGGGGGACTTATCTGGGAGGGACCAGTAGCTGTTCAAAGGCTGCACACAAACATTCTCAGTGCTAAACTTGACAATTATGCCCCAAACGATAAAATTCCCATCATAACCAATCCCATCCCAAGTGGTGCTTCTGATTTCTGGAGAGAGTTTGACCATGCAAGAAGGAAAAGAAGGGTTCGGGGATGCTTTACATTTAGCTGTATGTAATGTGCCTGCAGCCAACACGCTTGGAGAGCTGGAACAAGCCCCATCCAGAAAGGTATTTTTACTCTCTTGCTCCACAGACAAGAGGCCCTGAAGCAGCTTTGCCATTTAAGCCTCTCCTTCCTCTTGTGCTCTGCCTCATTCCAGAGAACTCACTGACAGCAGTGTCTTTGCTTAAGCACAGCCCACATGGGGAGCCAGGGAGGAGGCAGGATGGGACACCCTAAAGACACTGAGCAGTCAGGAGCGGGCAGGTCAGGAGCCAGGGCTGCCCAGAAACAAGGCACTGAAGAGACTGGGCAAGCTGAAAGCAGGCAGCAAGAGCAGAGGGGATTCCTACAGCTATTTTGCCCAGTAGTGGATAAATACAGGTATGACAAGAGCCACCAGAGGCCATCCGGGGAGGCTCGGCCTCCTCCAGTGATGAGATTTGCTGCTGCAAAGCCAGGCACCCTCTCGCAGCACTCAGGGCACTGCAGGACCCTGGCAGAGCTGTCCCACAGCCTTCCATGGCCCTGCTCCCTGCCAGCACTTTGCTCTGCTTGAAGGAAGTGCCCAGGAAGAGGCTCATGAATGCCACAGCTTCACTGGCCCACACCAGAAAGGGGCGAGGACAAAATCAACCCAAAAGTGCCGCAAGCCCCCTTCCCACCACCGCCACTGGAAAGATTCGGAAGCATTGCAGCACTGCAGGGACAGCGGTGCCGGCCCCATCCCTGCCCCTTGGACACCAAATTCACCTCCCCAACAAACATCACTGGGATGGAAAACCATCGTGGGCATGGGGAGCCATCATTTAGGACAGGGAATCATCAGCGAGGGGAAGCTGATGGGGTCCATTGTTAGCACAGCTGCTGGAAGAGCCGCCATTGGTGGAAACTTGGGTGGATCCCCTTGGAGAGGGGCCGTTGGCCCAAGCCCAACTGACACTGACCAACGGTCATGGCAGGTACAGCAGCAGCTCCCGCTCCTCCCGCTCCTCCTGCCCCACAGGTAACCCCCAGCCGGCTCTGCCGGACACTTTCTCACCCCAGCACCTCTCTCTGCTTCTCCCAACAGAGAGGTTTCCCCTCCACCTGCCAGCGCCATTGCAAGTGTCTGGTTTGAGCCCCAGCGCTCTGGCCATGTCGAGACACATCGCTACCTGTGTGCTACCCCCCATCCCGGGGCTGCCGCTGGTCTTGGGGCCTGCCCAGGACCACGGCCCCCATCACCTGGCGCAAGCGGTGGTACTAGGGCCCCTCTGGGCCCCGGGGCAGCTGCTGCAGCTCCCCTCTGTGCTGCTGCTCCCCGCCGCGCCACAGCTCCCCTGCGCCCATGGGCAGGAGGTGGCCTTCACCGAGGACCGCGCAGCCATGGAGGACACCATCCCCTCTGCTGCTCCCCACCAGCCGGATGCAGCGCGCAGGGATGGCCCCGTCCCGCACATCCCCGACTGGGACGCATTCCTCCAGGACTTCCCGCAGCTCTCCGAGTACGTTGTGCAGGGGGGCGGTGGGGCTGGGCTGGGCTGGGATGGGGGACACCGAGGACACTTTCCCCAATGCCGTCCGTTGCCCCAACAGCCTCACCATCACCGCCTTCCTCGAGGAGTTCCAACACTTCTTGGAGCGCGTGGTCAATGGCGACTGCCCGTTGGACCCGGACGTGCTGGAGCAGCTCCCTGATATCGAGGACACCCCCGTGAGCACCGACGGGCCCAGCTCTTCCGTAGAGGTGCTCCACGAGGTCCCCGAACTGTCCAAGTACGTAGCAGAGGGCAGCTCCCACAAAGAACCATTGGTTCTCCTTGGACAGGGAAGTCTGATGCCTACCTGGGGCTCGGATTAGAGATGTTAAACGGAAACTGCCTGATCTGGTGCAGCCCTCTGACTACTATCCGCT
>JAVHNC010077326.1:0-16161 GCA_034782935.1 Micropsitta keiensis | reverse complement strand
CTCTTTTTGATTTTAGATCAGAGCATATTAACACAAATGCATCAATGGAAATTAGTAGGAAATGTGACTATTCTTAGCCTTATAAAATATAGTCAGGAATAATAAAAGATGCTTACTATCACAAACCTCATAAGAGAATCTCTCTCCTTCTTTCTTCTGCTCAGTGGATTGCAAGTCAAAGGCATTAGACAAAGACATGACACATTACGGACAAAGCACAAAGCACATATTTATGAAATTTTCAGATACAGGCAAAACGTACCAATACGTACAAAAGCAAATAGTCCAATACAAACATTAAAATAAAGCTGGCACTACAGACTGCAACACAAAACACCCAGTGTTGATTGAACTTTACAGATCATTAGCATATTTCTGTGAAATAGTGTCAGGTCTCTCAAGTATTGTCAGGGCAATAAGTTTTCTTGTAGACTTTTGGTTTTTAAACATTTTGTTTTTCTTTGCAAGCAGAAGTGAAGGCTGTGAGTAGGTTGCAAACGTGGTGCTAATGATCTCTAAGGAACCTTGAATGAACCAGGAAATAAATATGACTCACCTCCTTTCCTCCCATGGACTCAAACATTTTCTCAAGCTGGACTCTTAATTGTTGAATGTTGTTCATCAAGATACAGGGCTGCACAAAGAGCACCAAATGTCAGACCGTGCATGTTATGTTCCTTTTATGTATGAATATGCATATTTACAGCCTCTGGGCTTAATACTTGTTCTTCAACAGCCCTATGTTCATGCAATTGTGCTTTTCAGAGGAGAATATGAGGTTCTTGATCACTGCTGCCTTCCCTTTAATTCACACTCCTCTCTGCCCAGTCAGCAAACTCACTCTGCCAGTGACTGCCCATTATGCCCTTACAACAGTGCTGTCCCACAGGAAGCTGAGAACCTTCTCCCAAATAGCTGAGCAGGTTTCAGATCTGCATATTTCATGTTCTGGACTTTATAATGCGTGTAGTTGGTAGTCATATTCAATTCAGTTACAGTAGTGTGTTACCATCTCTTGGAGAACATACACAATAAGGATAAAGGTACTTTACGAGTGAAAATAGACTGCAGGAAAGGGATCTCCAGATTGCTTTCTAGACTCATTCTTTGCAGACAACTGACAGCACTGCAACCCAGATAATGGCTGATGCTTAAGTATTGGAATAACTCAGTAGGCAGTTCTGCTGATAACAGTATTTCAGAAATGTACATTTTACATTGCTTGAAAAGTTGGTGAATCCTGCAATGGAATTTTGTAAACATACTATTTTAGTCTAAAAATACTGTTGATTAAGCTCATTTCTTTAGGGCAGAACAGATTCACAGTGTAAAAGACAGCAACTGCTGGATAAATAGAAGGTAAAATGTAAAACATAAATAAGCCACTTACTATAAAATTATGAAAGAAAAACTCTATTACTAGAATTTTATGTACTCAGATGCCACTGTATGTTAGTTTGGTATGGTGCAGGGGAAGCAGTAAGACAGTACTTCCTAAAAGAATTCTAGCTGGCCAAGGTCAGTGTGATGTAGTGGATTAATTTAGACGCAAGTAATACATTTCAATAAAACACACATATACTTTTTCCAGACACTAAGAAGATGATGGAGTGATTACAGTGATTGATACTCAGTTGTACCTTTCTAGTTAACAGCATGTTAATAGCACTGAAACATGTTAGGATTAGATTTAGGTATTCTAAAGATCGGTAACGTGATTTAATTACTTCTGCATTACTCTCAAAGGAATTTGGTGTCAGAATCACGCCAACATGTAAGTCAAGCAAGGTCTCTCCAGGTCCAGTTTTTGAGTCCATTAAAAAGAGGGCAGTTGCTTACAATATCCCACTCTTACTCAGATCATCTCTTCCTAATGTCTCTTTCCAGAGAAAAACCTCTGCAGCTGTACAGGAACTGGGCTTTCTTTGCTCTAAAGGAACAGGCTACAACTGTTCGCAAACCACGTGTAAACATGATTTGCCCCTAGACAAATTATACTGAACCTAAGCCAGTTCAGACATGTCTTAAACCCAACTTGCTTGTGAAGAATGCTACTATGCCCAATGTAAAATCAAAGAAGAGCACAAGATACAGCCCTGAACAAGTATGTTGCATCCCTTCACGAAGCACATGTAGTATGTCAATACATCTATAATAGCAGGAAGCTATTTTGATCTTGTGTTGGTAAAAGCAGGTTGCAATTATCCTGTGTTTGTTAGGCTGCTAAAATAGTTTTGGAAGAGGTAGATATGGTGATTTATGCACTGTACCCCACCATGACAGTTTACTTATCTGTGCAATACTAGCTTCCTCTCTTCAATATATCAATCTATGAATATGCTATCATAAATGACAACACAAACTGAATTCAGGAGAGACCAGTCCTTTTGTGTGCCTATGTACATGAACAGTCGCGTTCACTCTACTGATGTGAATTCACTCTACTGAGTGAATGTTGCATAAAGCAAAGCGCATGATTCAGTTCTTCACTGGCTTAGAGCTAAGTGCCTGATTTAGAAGTCAATGGAATATTTCCACTGATCTTAACAAGATTTGGGTCAGGCCTTTGATGCACTGAGCTGCCTTTATAAACAACTTAGGTACCAGAGGAAGACTATAGCCAGACTGTAATTAAAATTAAAAGAATACTACAACTAAATTAAAAATATACTTTTGAGAAAACTAAAATTACTCTTCCTTCTGAGAATTATGAAACTATTTTCTACACAGACACAAAATATCATGATTACAAGTGATTAAAACAATAGTTTTTTTTCTCTCATTTTCCTAATGTGTGCCTTTAACCGAGCCATATAAATTTTGTGTTGCTGGACTGCTTCCCTTGGTGTTTGTGTAGATCTGCTATATGTTTGCAGGGCAAAGAAGAGACAAGAAGAATATAGTTTTACAAGCAAAGACAGATGGAAAAGAATTTTGTACACCAACAAATTTTAAATTCTTCTTTTTTATTTTTTTTTTTTCCCAGAAACAGTAAGATTTGGAGTGAATGATATTCCTGTGTTGGTCAACTTTCTGAAGAGTTAGCAAGAAACTTTTTGAACAGGGTTCATAATTGAATGAAAACAGTTTTAAAGTTGGCTGTCAAATCTATAGACATTTCTAAATGTTATGCTCTGGTTCTGTCATAAACAGAATAAGGTACAAAAATATTTACCTATGAGAAAGAGATTTAAATATTCATTGCCTCCTAGACTGACAGAACTGAGGGAGAAGACGTAGTATCCCAAGCTCCCAGTGAACCAGATCAGCCAGACTGTGATGGTCCTTCTTGCAATGTGCCAGTTACAAAACAGGTCTAAGATGTTGTGCTTCTTTGTTGAGGATGTGTCACTGTCACCCATTCTGCCACTCACTAGATCATCTTCTTGGACAGAGTAGAGTTCAGAAACTTTGCAGGGAGTGCTTACTTTATTCCATCTTGCTATTATATGGATTACTTTTTGTGCATCTTCATATTTTTCCTTTGACAGGAGCCAAAAAGGTGTTTCTGGGAGCATCCAGCAGCACAAGATAAAGGGAAGAGTTGCTATAGAGAGAAATATCTGATAGACCCACCAGGTCTGAACCAAAAATCCCACGAGTGCCACAACCATAATTCCCATAGCAAAAAAAGCATGGACATGCATAGAAGCCCAGGTTCGTGCCTTAATGCCAACAAATTCAGTCACATAAACAAAAGCCACAACCAGATAGCCACTTGAAACCTAGGGGTTTGGGGTGGGAGAGAGAAACAAAAATACTAGTGAGGTTTACATCTACTTCCTTTGTATATCAGCAATAAAAACAAACAGCTAACAGTGTTCCACATTCGTGTACAGTTAATTGTCATTGCACTGGCATGTCCCACACTGACAGAAAAAATCCTGCAAACAAATCAGATGGAGAAAAAGTTTCCTCAAAGCTTCAGAATGCCGAGGCACTGTATTTAAAAGTGTGATTTTGTATGCTTCTCTGTAGTGGGGGAGAGCCAGCAAGAAACACCTGAAAAAGAGCCTAATTTGCTGATGTCACTAAGCCTTTCACCTCCAAAAATCACATCCTTTCATGACATTGCAAACTGGATGCTGGGGAAAAATGAGGTCCTGTGAACCAATTGCTACTTCTGAAAATCTTAACCTTGGCTTTTAAGTGATTATTAATAGTCTGTATATCAATGAACTGCGAATCTACTGAGAATTACCTTCCACATCCTTGTAAATTATCTCATTAAATCGAAGTTTGACAATGTTGGAAGAGAATCTCATATGGTTATAGGTTCTTACATGTTATCTACTGAATGCAATTACTGGCATGTTCTGCATTATAGTATTTCTTCATTGAATATATATATTATTTAATATATATTTCAATTTCTCTAGCAACAGTCAGACTCTTGGTATCTCAAAACATTTCAAAACACAGCTAGAAAATGTAGACTAGAAAATATTCCAGTTTATTGCTTAGATTAATCAATTTTCTGGTTAAAAATATTCCAGTTAATAATTTCTGATTCTCAACCCACTGAACCTGGCAGGAATGCAGCACTGATCACAGTGACATGGGGCTAGAGCTTTAGACCTCCATCTTGCAGGTCAGTCACAGTGGGCAGTTAAAACCTACAGAATCGGTCTAGTCAGAGCTTTTTGCTTTTCTGAATTACCATAGCCTCTAGCATCAACAGCCAAAAGAGTTAGAAGACAAACTCCTGATGATCTCACTGTTTGAGGCGCAAATGCCCATGCAGTTTTTCCTGCTAGGAAATCCTTCTGAGTTCTAATCAGGAAAAGGGTGCCCCAGATGCACGTGCTGTCTTGACTAATGTACTGTCAGCAGGAACAGGATAAATTATGTGATTATTTTCAAATTTCTAACCTTTAAGTAGGTTGCATCATTTTTCTTGTGATAGCATTCTAATTATGCATCATATAATGGAAGACTACAAATATTATACTTTTGGATGTAAACCAGCAACTTAAAATTGGTTACTATATAAAAATATTGAATATCAGATACTGGATATATATCATACACATATATAAAATCATGTGTGTCATTATGCGTAAACATATATACTGGAATAACCACAAGTACAGTATAAACATCTAGGTGTTTAACAGGTCTACCTATGTATTTAGTATTTCAGACATAGCTTAAGACAACAAAGAGATACATGGAAGAAAAAATGTGCATCTCTCCTCCATTGCTCAAAACAGTAGAGATAAAAATCATAATTATAGATTCGTTATCTTAAGAAAAATATACTCCAATTCTAACAATAAGGAGAAATGCAATGGCAGCTGCAATGTGGAAATCAAAGTTTGCTGCTCACACTTGGTATTTAATTACCAGTCCAGCAGAGGTTGGGACGGAGGAAGTACCAAACACTGCTTCATACAGACGCTTTCTATTAATTCAAAGAGGTAAAGTGCTGTGGTCCAAGAACATTCAGATTCTCCCTGCTCTGCTGAAATAAGTGCAACAGAGGGGACTTTAGAACAATGAAGTAGGTAGGTAATAATATAAAGGGAGGTTCTCCTGAGAAGGGGTAGGAAATTACAAGTAGAAAGAACCAGGATGAACATCCTTTCTTACCATAGCAAGGAGGAAGCGCACAATCACAAAACTGTAGTAGTCAAATGTGAAGGCTACTGCGATGCCAAATACAAACTGACCAGTACTTGTGAACCACATAACACGCTGTCTTCCTAGTCTGCAAATCACAGCAGTAATAAAATCATGAATAACCACAAACATTCCATTAAAATACGACAACAAAAATGGAGCTGTATTTTTCTGCAACTCCAGAAAACTTATCTGGAAGTGAGTCTGAAAATACTGTACTTAATACTTTCTTTCACCACAAAAACATTAGTTTAGTTACCTGTATTAATTTTTCAGTAATTTCAACCTTCAAGGAAAAGGAAGCTCCTACGGACGGAACTTCCATTCCACAATTCTTAGCTGGAAGCAACGTGCAGAAGTGAGAATTACTTACTGCTCATCGCCAGTTTCAGGTTTAACTTGTACATAACTAATCTGCAAATGTACTCTGTTATTTATGAGGACAGTAGGTAAGACTGATTTTTTCACATTTTATATTAAGTAATATATAGTTAATAATTTCTAACACAATTTAGCTGTGATAATACATGCCATCTCTTGACAAACAATCAATTTGGATCGTAATGAAAGGCTTCTGTAACATCTCTGTCCACTTATTTAAAGTTGAATTCCCCAATAAATGACAATTACATAATTCCCCTGAATTTTCTGCTTGCATCACAGCACAGACGTATGCATGTACAAACACAGAAATTCAGGAAGATCATTTACTAAGGGCAAAAAAAGGTATGTCAAATACATCAACAACATAGTAATTTCTAGTGTAAAAGGAGGATGTTTAGTAAAAATAAACTTCTATTTGTTTATCTTCTTCCCATTTCTCAGAGAAATATACTGAATAGAGTCAGTTCTCCCTAAACAAGGGAGCATATACTAGCAATAAAAAGCTCATCTGAGGAGAAAATCTAGAAACCGGCTGTATATCTGCAAGACTCTATTGAGGATTCATTATATTTTAATCTACAAATGTTCTGCAATGCAAAATGGGTGTAATACAAAACACTTTTCTTCCCTGATAATATTCTCTTGGACTCTTCTTATCTAGTCCACTGCCAACAACTTTTCACAGGTGTGGATACTGCGTTTTCACAGACAGTCTGAGGACTTTCAGGGATGTGGGCTCATTTATCAATTTTTCTTCATAAGTATTTGGTACTGTATTGAAACAAACCCTATTTTTCTCCAACCTTAACCTAGAGTCATGCACATTTGGTTTGTGATCCCTGCCAGAAGAGACCCCCTTGAGTCCTAGCTGACAGAGCAATTCTATTGGGAATGGAAGAGACCCATAAACTTACTTCCCACCAGACAGAATGTGTCAGAAAATAATCACTTTCAGCTGTAAAATCTACAGTTGTAAATCTGCAACTCAGAATGTATGTATTATCTTTACTGGCTGTCCATGGCTTGAATTAATGGAAATCAGAACAATATAATCATACTCTTATAAATCACATCTGAATATTAATTAATAAAGCCATGAATGATTTAAAGGGATCCAGAACAAATGTTGGCACTATATTCTGGTTTTGTATTAAACACAGTTTCACAAAGCCTTGGGTCGGGAAGCAGGATTGAGTCCATGTGTTCTGAAAGCCAAATTATAAAAAGGATCATCTTTACTTCTACATTCCCATGTTGTAACTATCCCACCATAGCATTGTGCTAATGAAGGAAATTAGAAAATTACATGCCTGGTCTTCTTTTGCTTACACTGTTGACTGTGGGATAAAATGTCACCCTTCACCCGACAGAGCTGTTAGAAAACAAGCTCCTCTATAGAAAGAGATAAATAACACTAAGCAAGTCTTCAAAGCAAAACACAGGTACATAAACTGGCTGAGACAAAACCAAGTACAACATAGTTTGGGTGTTTAATATGGATTGAGGGGCATAGCTGGGTGTTCTTCTCAGGCAGGAATGTGTGCTCTTGTGTTGAGAGAGAAAACCAAGAGAAGCAGGATACAGATGTACAAACTGAATCTCTCTAATGCTTCTGAGACCAGCTCTGATGCTGGATGTCAGGGTGTGATCTGAGATAACATCCAGGGAGGAAGTACTGGGGGGGTATGGATGAAATGCAGCCTTGGTACTGTGAGCAAGAGACTGCTCAGATTGAGTCCCTCCATGGACTGACTTTCCTCATACTCAAACAGAACTTTGTATGTGCTGGTAAGTAAGTGAAACTACAGCTCAGCTCATTGACAACCATTTTTCCTCCCATCTGGAGTAACCTTCAAGAGACTAAAGTTTAAGTTAACTATTCAGGGAAAAACTATATTTGAACAGCAAGGAAAAATACTGTATGGGTATTTATTTTAAGAATATGTGGCCTGATCAAACCCTCAAAGCCTTTTCATCAGCCCCACAGAGCTCTATTCATGACAGAGGTTAAGAAATTTGTTATTTTGAAATACACTATTTTTAATCTTCCAGTAGCCATTCAGCTGTTTATAATATCCAGAAGTAAAACTTTATGTTTCCATAAGGAATCTCTCCTCATGGAAAATGAAATGAAAATCTACTCCCAGGTTTTACTGTTGCTATTACTACAAACTATTGCTATTCCTGTTAAACAAAGAACCTAAAATGCTAGCTGCACAGAGCAATGGCCTAGAACAATTGATGATATGAAGTAGGGAAAAAAATCTACAAGCAGATGATTTGCAAATACATTTTAAAATAGTATCAGAGAAAGAAATTAAGTTAAACATAACTGTGAATAAAACAATATCCAAAACTCCTGAATTAGGAGTACATAATTATGAATACACGATGAATGAGAACAACAAACAGGTAGATATATGCAAAGCTACCGCAATCTGAAGCTACAGTTTTCAGAGGATGGCAATTTACCTGTCAGCAATGTCACCAAAAATCACTGCTCCAAACAAGACTCCAAGCATGAATGTAGGCTGGATTAATTTTGCAAGCCATTCTCGGTCACAGACCAGATCCCACTGTGTAACAACAGTGCTCTTCCACTTTGTATCATCATAGAGAAATCCATCAGAACAAGAAAATATGGACTTGTTGCCTTTGTATTCATACGTCAGATCTAAACTGACTTCTCGTTTGGACCTGCTGCACTGATCGAGTTCCCAAATTTCTCCATTTTCCAGCTGGACTACAATGTAATTTTCTGCTGATGTCCATAGTGTCCAGATGTCCTCTATACTTGATTCGGAGGAGTTGTGGAAAAGAATACTACTCACATTTCCAGGGATCCCACATACAAATTTAGGAGTAACAGCCATGAACACAGATGCTAAGTAATGGATACCACATGACATAGCTTGAAAGACAGTTGCAAAATAAACACATGCTTGAAATCTGTAAAGGGAAAGAAAAAAGTTTACCAAAGAAAAGCCCTCTACACATGAAAAAAGAATAAATCAACAGAATTATTTTGCTAGGATCAGTAAATGGAGACATCATTCAAGTGTCTAGTGTTTTGTTAAATAGTGCTGCTTCAGTATTATCTAAGCCCTGCAAGAGACCAAAGATGAGATCCACAGTAATCTGTTGCCAGAAAATAATATTGCTTTTAGTCATGTGTTTAGCCATACACAGAGAAGACCATTTAAAAAGAAACAATTCTGAATTTAAGCACTTAGCTTGAAGCAGCCTTCTACCCTCTCAACTCTATAGTATATTCCCTCAAAATAAGGCTTTAGATTACTTGATTGGTTAGAAAAACCTCAGGTTCTGAGGGATGGAGGTATGCACATCAAATAAAACAAACCAAACACGTTATGCACTTCATTTCACCTAATTTATCCATATAACTGTGTTCCGTCTGTCTTCCATCTCCCTATTTTGTCTCCAACAGGCAAAGAGAGAATACATGTAGACACATGCAGAGGAGGATAGAATCTGAACAGCATGAAACGTTTGGTACCAAAACATATCTGTAAACTGGGTTGGGTTTTGGCTTAAACAGGATATGCAGTTCGCCATTAAAGATTGTATCATCCAGCAAATGTGGTAAAAGAATGTTTTATGCATGGCCTGAACTTTGGCATTTTAACAGTTTTTAAAACATGCTTGACATGCAAGTAAATCTCAGTATATAAACTGCACATGTATTCTGAATTTTGAAAGACTTGCAATGAAGTCTAGGATCACTGAATGCAAATTCTAGACAGTTTCTGATAATCTAAGCATAAGGAGAATTTTTCCTCAATTAAACGTGAAAACTATGCACATAATTAGTACATCTGTTCAGCAAAAACAGCATAGCTTTGTCTTCTCTTCCACTTTTTATTTTCTGAAGGCAAATCAATTGCACTAATTGAAGATGCATTCAGTGAGCTTCTACATGTACATCCTTACTGCAGTACATGGTGGGCCTTGATGGTATGAAAAGCAGCTTTTCTTTTAAATTATCAGATGCTATCTCTGCTGAAGTTATAGGAAATGGTGCCTAAAAATAATTGCCTTGAAATGTCTTACAGGAAAAGTCAGAGCAATGCCAGTCCCCATAAAAAAGGTGACCTTTAGATTGCTCCTCTCCAAAACGATCTCCAAAATCTACCTTTGAATTCCCATAATTAAATTGCAGCAGTATTTAGCCTAGGACTTTTAAATCATCTACCAGCACAATTTCTAGTTAATTTCTAAATTACCTATAACCAAAATATTTAGATAGAATTTGCTGAATACGTTGTCTTAATGTCCAATTAACTCCTGCAATTAAACAGTTTTTCCGTGTAACTCCATTCACCATCCTCATTCTCCTTTGTCTTTTTTCTCATGATTCTTCTTTCTTTCCTTGGTAAATGTAAACCCAGTTGCCCATCCTGTCTTTCCAATAGCATTGTTGCTCTTCAGGTGCAGAGTTTTTTATCCCCCTTTCTCTTGACAACAGCTCTATTAACTTATCCACAGCAGTCTGAAGAAAGGGTCGAATTGCTAAACCCATCATGTCAGCCTAAAATCTGGCTCCACTTCCCTCTTGATGACACTGCATGGCAATCTCACAGAGGTGCTGTGCTGGTTTTTCCCAACAAACCTTGTGAGAGATACTGTAAAGAGAAGCTAAACATACCCACAGCATCCCTTAAGCCTCTCAATTCTCTCTCAAGAGAACAGCTTCTTGAAGATTAAGTAGCTAGCCATAAATCAAAGCAAGGCTAAAACAGGTCTGTAAGGCTTTGAGGCTATCTTGAACCACAAAAAAAGTAAAGGTTGTCTGAAATGTAATCTCTGTTGCCCTATTAATGCAGACAAATACAGTCAACAACAACAGTTTTTAGTTATTCTTCTCTAGTTTCATTTTAACTGTTCCCATCAAAATTCAGAAACACATTTTAAAAATAGCAAAGCAACATCAAAAATCAACAACTTTGGCTATTGTTGCAGTATGCAGAATGACTGAAATCAGGACTAGAAGACCACTAGCAAGTAGCAAATCAAATCCCTAGAACTTGTGCAGTTACATCTTTTACTAGCTAATAAAAAATGGTATACCTGGTACCAGGATCCCCAGTATTTGCAGCATTTGTCATTATGCATCAGGAAACTGCAGTCTCCAGTTGGTATTTCCCAGACAGAGGAAGAATGAAATAATTTCAAACTCTCATACGTTCTTCTCAAGTTTCCTAATTAGCTCTTGCAGTACAAGAAATATGAGGAAATATAATTTCTCTTCCACCCAGTAAGAGTGAGCAGGACAATTACATCATGTCCTTTCTTGTTGGAGAGGCTTCAAAGAAGATAACTTCTAAGGATACAGACTGAGAAGATGGCATGAACCAATGCACCACACTAATTTCTAAAACCCAAAACCCAAGAGCATCACCAGGGCTCTGATTTGAATTGGGTCTAGCTAATCTCTGCACTAACTGCTCTCTTGAGAGTTTCATCTTATCTCCTCCTGAACGATGCTTGTGATCATACTTTAATAACCATCTTCACAGACTGCTCCACTGTCAAATCTTTCCGTTGGAAAGTTTCTCATTAAATCTAATCTTGATGTCCCTTTTTCCAGTGTAAGACTATCAACAGCTTATAAAACATCCTTATGCAACCTTAAATAAATCTTCCCTGTTTTTTATAATTTCTTTGTACAGATTTATCAGTTATCCTCCTCTACTTACTAAAATGATATAAATTACAGTCCCTTACCCTTTCCTCATTTTTTCTTTTTGTCATATAGCACAGTTTCCACCCCTATAAAAAGCAATAAAGGATTTATTTTAATGAAATATCCATGTCAGGCCATATTTCATTCATCTTTCAAGGGTTTAACTTAGAACATGATATAAGTGATTCTCGTAAAACCATTCTTCCATTTTTCTTTTCCTTATTTATCTCCAGTGAAGAAATCCACTTGGCAGTTATTATTTTTCTTACCTAATTAGCAGCACCTATGCTAAGCAAACAGAAAAAGTCAAACAGAATGCCAGATACACATGAATAGATGTAATTTATGCTGCCTATGAATTCATTTAAGAACAGGAAAACATGTTTTTTACAACAAAATGGTGGATTGAACTGCAGTTTTTAACTTCTACATGCTCAATTAAAAAGCCAAGGAGTAGGGAGGGGGAGCAGAAACAGGAGAGAATGAGGCTTGGTATGACCTAGAAAGGTATTCGGTAGCACCAGCGGCTGGAGGCATCCCAAACTACAAAAGCGGGCTCCCACCACACTAAATGGGCTTCTCCCCTGCTTGTAAAACCTAAGTACTGCTCTCTCCAGTAAAATTCCATATTGGGCTGGGCTAAGACTCTCTGCATATATACATACATATATATATGCACATCTATATATATGTAAAAAACACACACAAAGTATTCTGAAAGCCCTCTTCTGCTCTGAAGGCAAAATCCATTGCCAGCTGCAGTAGTCATGTAGTCATCCCCACTACATGCTAAATTGAAAAGCCCAACATTACAAGCAGCGGAGCCTCTCCTCTGGGTGGAAAGAGCTTTTCTAGAAAGACCAGTTGGACAGAGGTCAGAAAACTTTTTAGCTTGCATAGTTACCAAAAAGGAATTAATTAGGCCATTAGTGCAAACATAAAGAAAGCATGAAAAGTATGTGGGGAGGTTGATACGTGGGATGGAAGAATACTATAGATGCATTGAACTTTGCTTTCCAGAACAGATGAAGATTGAAAAGGAACAGAGAGAGACACAGGCCTGGCCTTGTGGTAGACATGGTAGACCTCGGTTTTCTAGAACAGAGTTTGAGGCATCAGATAGTGCTGAACACAGAGGAACATAAAGCTTTTGCCTGCTCTACTGCTGATTTGGGACCCCTCTTTTGGACCTTTGGGTGCATGATTTTTTTTTTCTCAGCCCTCTTGTCTGTGGCCATTTCAATGTTCTTCCCTAATCTTAAAATCCCAGAGTTGCAGCTTCTCTTCCTTGTGGGAGAACTTGATGCTGGGGGAGCACTGCCCACCTGCGTGGGGAACCAGGAGCAGTCCCTGGCAAGGCTTTGCTGTGTCAGGAGGTCTCAGCAGAATGTATACAGGTCATACACTTCACTGGCCCTGAGGCACAGGTTAAAGTCTATGCTATCCTTGATACCTACTGTAAATTATTAACTGTTTTCCTGAATTCTTAAGAACACTGGACTGATAAGTAACTCCCTGATTACTAAGCTTTAATCTATTACAGACAAACATGTAATATAAACCTTTTAGTAACCTCACCAAATTCCATTCTAAAGTTACCTTTCCCTGAAAAAAAATAAATACTGCTGGTCATGCATCAGAATTGCAAAAAAATACCATTGCAGCAGCAATAAATGCTCTTTAAATTCACCAAAAAAAGCAAAATCTGTGATCTGTTTTCCTGAGCTGATCTCAAAAAGGCAGGTTTTGGCAAGGGTAATTTATAAACCAGTTATTTTCACATGCACCCACTAAATTAGATAACATATATTGCTGCAAACGGTAGTTTTCAATGACCTATTTTACAGACTCTTTTTCTTTTAAAATAAACATACTTTTTGCATTCTTTAAGATCTGTAAACATGATGATTATCCTAAAAGGTATGATAATCTCTCCCAGTGTTTTTCCATCATGGCAGTGACTTGCCATGAGAGATAATTATTTGGCAAGCACATTTTGTCACTCTTGCCAAGAGTGTCAAATATAGAAGTCAAGAAGACTTTGTAGGTTACTGCTCTAGTATAGGGACTCCTAATGAATGCCAGAAGTCAAATGAGCATAAAACTGAGTTCATAAAAGCTTGAGCAAGACACAACATGAAAATGTTCCAGTCTTTCTTAAATATTTCTGAGAAATTTCCTCCCCATTATTCTTTTTTCAGTTTACAGCTTATGGTAAACAAGACTGTACATTTTCTAACTTCTCCTCACAAGTTTTAAGATCTCACCAGTAAGAAAAGCAACAGGTAATACCATAATGTCAATGTTGAATTGAAGAAGTATTATTCCATAAAGATAATTAACCAGATCTCAGACCACTGGCACTCTGTCTGTAGTCTCATGACACAACATCTCTGTGACCCTGTTACTGTAAGGTATTTCCTCCCTTCTTTCCTGCTGTTCATGCATCCCCTGACACAGAGTGCACTCTATCCTCAGTTGCAGTGGTACTTTTTATGTGGACCAGCTGTGAATTTTATCTGGGAAACTGATCTAACTTGGAAAAATAAAAAAGTCAAAATAGATGATGACTAAAAAATAAACCAAGCCACAGTAGTTGCTTGATCCAATTTATACTGCATCCATGCAAATGATCTGCACCAGTGTATTTAAAAGGTGGTATACCTTGCATGCAAAAATACCTGAAGTGGACACTGCCGCATACGCATTAGAGAATAAACTCCCAGCCTCAGACTACTTTTACCATTGTCAGTTATTGCAGGGACAAAACTTACTGTTGGACTCTAATGTTAAATAGAAGATGTTTCTGACAATACATGTTTCCTTGCCTGTCCACCAAAGAGAGGAGAGGGAGAATTACTACATATTCATCAAAAGATAGTATAGTCCTTTTAGTGTAGGATAGAATCACGAGGCTGTTCTGTGATTAGCAAAAGATTAGTACAATTGCACAGATTTTACAAGAACTATTTTACTGTTGTTTTGTCTTTTAAACAACTTTCTTATCAAACTGCTTAGTCAGAAAACACAGTATGTTTTTGTTGTGCAGTGTACGCTCAACAGGATGGCTTCAGTGGAAAGAAACTTCCAGATACTTACTATTTCTGAAAGAACTTGTTTTCAGCAACCACTTTCACCTCTGTATCCCATCCTGGTTTGTCCTTTTTTTTTTTTAATGTGAGAAAAGCCATTCAGTATTAATGTGAGAAAAGCCATTCAGCATTCTTTCCACTCTAAACCAAAAAGCTATGATACACTTCCACATTCAGGTTTCGAGAGGAAAGGAGTTGAGTGAGTCTCAGAAGCAGTATTTTTGTTATGGTACAGATTTGGAAGCAGCTTTAAATGTACAACAGACATGGCCTTATTTGACTTGCAGTGTCAAGATTAAACTTTCTTCCCTCCTAAGGGTAAACTACTAGTAAGGCTTGGTCACAGCCCACATAAGCAAGATGGTTATTTCCAGAATTTGTGTTCAGAAGCAAAGGATGTTGTGTCGGACACACCAACAGCACAGATTCAATGGGAATAAGAAAACCTGTAGGGATCAGAAAGGCCGCAGGAATTATGTGTAATCACTGGTGATAATGTATGTATGTATCAACATGCAGTCACCAAACAGCAGATATTTACCAAATCACTCTTACTGTAATTTAAAACTGATTCTCTGAAGAATTGTAACACTTTTATCCCATTGAATTTATGCATGTTTCGCTCTGATTAACACAAGCCCAATATTTATTCACAAGAGTCAAGAAGAAAAATACGTTGGCTGCTCACTACTGCACATTTGTGATAAGCAAGTCACATTAGTGTAAAAATCAAGAATTAGTGCTATGGAATTAAAAGCCATACTTTTAAAATACTTTTTCTTTCTTTCTTTTTTTTTTTTTTTGGCTATTAATGGAATAGTTCTGTGACTGTTTAATCAGGCACATTAGCTTTCTGTCATCACTCGTGACTAAAATAATCCAGTTGATAAATACTGCTGGGTTTCAACAGTTTAGCAGCATAGCTTTCATCTATCGACAGCCATGCACAGCAGAAAGTACAGTTGCTGTTAAAGATGCCCTAAAGGGCAGCAAGAAAAACATCCTGACATCTTGCTTGCTGTCAGGAGAAACTGCAGTTTTTCTCCTTCATGTATTTATAGTATCTATTTTACAACTAGTAGAAATGAAGCAATAAAAGGGAAATGAAAAATGGGCATTTAAAACTGTAACCGAAAACACTGGTCAGACATGAAGTGGTGAACATTAACGTCTAACCTTCTTCTGGTCAGCCTTCTTTTTGATTATCAAAATCAGTATGAAACAAATTTTTGATTAAGGAAACGGGAGTTTAAAAAAAAAAAAAAAAAAATTTCAATAAAACTGACAGTTTTATCCAAAAAAAATTTTTTTTTTTTTAAATTTGGTTTTTGAAATTTACCAAAATCAAAATAAAGAAAA
>JAVHNC010077205.1:30206-40592 GCA_034782935.1 Micropsitta keiensis | reverse complement strand
CAGGGGGGTTGGAACTTGATAATCTTAAGGTCCTTTCCAGCCCTAACTATTCTGTGATTCTATGATTAAAAGCCTTTCATTATGACTTTGCTTATTTTATGTATCTCCAGATATGATTGTCTTAGACAGTCAGTCTTCTCTAGGAATAAGACTCGCATTAAAAACACTGGTGGAAAACACTGACCGACAGCAGAAAATGATGCAGGTGCTTATGGAGACCAATCGTTCTCTTAGGTAAGGATAAGCAGTGGAAGGAACTTACTTGCTAATGCACAGGAAAAGCATTATCAGAGTCCTACTCCTGCCAGGTGAAGCTCTTGTTACACCAGCAGCTTGAAACTGTTTTCCTAAGATTATTGTCCAATATGCAGCAACGTTGGCCTAGTTCCTTTTGTGCTCTTCTGCTGTTTCATCTGCTGCTGCTTCCCATACCTGCTGCCACAGGCTATTATTGAACATCATCAGATAATGTTGTCAGGCCTGTGCTTTCTTCACTGTCTTTAGTGAGATAAGTTTAATTTAAATTAAGGATTTACTTGTTTTTTTCAGAGATGAGATCCAACAGGAAAGTGGTCGGGCATCTCGACAAGAACAACGGGCTAATGATTTGGAAAATGTGGTGAAAAACATTAAGTCCAAGATTTGCCAGCTGGAAGATGAGACAATAGCTAAAGTTTGCCAGCAACAGAATCAAGTCAGAGAACTTCAAAGAGATCAGCAGGCTTCACAGGTAATTCAGATAGTGCTGTCTGAGGATTCAAACTTCTGACTTGTTTTAAAAGCTCTAAAAATATTTACACTGATCAAAACAAGCATGAGTTCTGGGTCGTAGAGTTAGTACATTGTTTATAGCTAGGATTTTTCAATCTATACAGAATTTTCTAGCAGTAACTTTGAAAAATACCTGTACCCTTCTTTCACTACTTCGGTATGGCTGAAACTGAACCTCCTTGGGACCAAGTGCCTACCTGGACACGTACAGTGCTATCTCCAGTTTGTGGGTTAGAATAATTTCACAACTCTCCCATTATCTGTTCACAGGCAAAATATCAACAGCAGCAGGAGAAGCTGCAAGAACAGGAAGAGACAATTGCCCATTTGCAGAAGGAGCTGTGCAAAGTTGGGCTGGAGGAGCAGATGCGTGTTGCCACTCAAAACAAAATGTTTTGTCGCTTTTGCAAAAGAGCTCCCAAGTCCCTTCTAGATCAGCAGTAAGCAATTTTCTTATGTTGGTGAGCGACCTATAACATTTATTGAAGAAACTGATTTTAAAGTAACTGTTCTCACTATTTATATTTAAGAAAAAAAAAAATAAAAGGCTGGAGACCTTAGGAGTGCAGGCTGAAATATGAATTGCACAGGTACGTCAGTGCAGGGATTTAAACAATGTGAGCTGGATAAAACCATGGCAGAAATTCAAAACGTACACGCTAGGTGTCAGCAAAGAGAAGGGAATGGTCCACTCTACTCTGGAGATTCATATCTGTTAGGGGGATCTCATCCTGGGACTCTAGCGTTTAAAAATGTAAATTAAAAAACAACCAAAGAAGAAAACAACAAAGACTATCCCCAGCCTCACCAGAAAGAGCCCTTCCGGTTCTGGAAAGTGGTCTTTGCAACTGCAGACTGAAGGTTTGCTTCAAGGCTTCCCAGGTACTTCAGGGAAAGTTCTGCAAGTATTCCAAGCCTGTGTCTCTTGCAGTAAGATCTGTCTCTTGCAGTAGGATCTCCATAGTTCTGCTGTAATCGGAGATCTGACATCTCTTAGGCCTCAGGTAGCCACACTTTATTGGGCTGTTGTCAGCTGATTTCCTAGGCCTGGCTAGGAATGTTTTCCTGGGTAGCATTTGAAAGGGATTGTGTGTGCACAGCCTTTTTCTTGTGCCCTCACTGTATGAGAGGGAAGATCACTGAGTTTGGTTCCCTGTGCATTCTCATGTGTCTCTCCAAACCAGGCAACCTCAGAATGCTCAAGAAGAAATTCAGTTTCTCAGCTGTTCAGTTTTTTGTGGGTCTAGGTTTTACAACTTCTCTGAAAGCATATTTAGTTTCTTCAGAGATGGATGTTCTTGGGCTGTGTGGGACCTGTGCTTTCACCTCCTGCAATGGTTGCAGAGCCCTAGCACTCAAGACTGCACCTCACTGTTATGCTTGCTGGGGAAACAGTCACAAGACGATGAGGCTGTCAGGAGGATTTAGTTTTTTTCTCCTCTTGAATAATTTTGCTGCGTTTTAGACTAGTGCATAGTTAATGTCTGTTCTGTTCTGGAAAACTGTGACCATGTTTGGTATGAGAGAGAACCTTCTTGAAGCAGTCACTTCTGAAGCGTAGTGCAGATGTACAAGCTGGCCTGTTCCAGGCATGATTTTTATTGTTTTTGGAGAATACCTGACATTCAGTAATGCCAGTTTTCTTTTCTTTAGGTTCCTTTGTCTAATTGGCTATTATGAATCTCAAATTAGTGAAATGAAAAAGGAGCTAAGGTAGGTCTCATCTGGTACCTTATGGTTCTGTTCAAAATTTTCATACTCCTTACTATTCTTTAATCTTATAATGGTAAATTTTCTGTGTTCCAGATGTCACTAGCGTGTAAGAAACAGCAAAGAATTGTAATGTTCATGGAAGTTTGGATTCATCCAGGGAATAACTGTCAGTCAGGCTAAGCAGTTGGTCATGCAGGAGGCTGGGACAGCTAGGAAGTTGGGGTTTTATTCTTCCCTTCCTCTTTTGCCATGGTTCACAGGCAGAATTACTGCATTAGCTACGCTCAGTTGACTCATCTCCCTAAACAAACAGGCTGCCAGATTTTCAGCTCTGTCGTGGTGCCTAAATGGTACAAAGCAACAAGCTGAGATACCTGAGGCGTTCCTATCATTTGAGATTATTATTATCATGAACAAAGAAATGCGATTTGCTTGTATGGGAATTTCTCTCAAGGAATAAGTGTACTTAATTAGTACATGAAACAGCTTCCCAGAAACAATAGAGAAGAGCAGTGGATCTTAGGACAAAATTTCTAATCTATTTACTTTGCAGTTTATGGAAATATTGTTACCATATATACTGGTAACTAAACCAACATAGATATTTGAGGTAATCAAATTACAGTAAACTGAAGCAATTTATGTTTCCCAATAGGCAATATAAAAAAGATGAAGATCAGGTACAGAAAGAAGTGAAAAGCAAGGAAGAATTCTTAAATCTAGATGCTACTCCTAATTACAGAGCACTGCTCATGGTATGGAATTGCTAAGAATAAGTCTGTGCAGATCACTAAATGGTAACTCTTAAAATGCCGTGTAGAAACATACATGTATTTGATGCCTGTCCCCTTGTTCTTATCGTGTCTTCTTAACTTGTACACTCTCTGGGTAGGGTTCACTGTCTTTATGCAAAGATTCAGTGCTATTTTATGAGTTCTCTTTTCTTGGGGACTGCATAACCTCTTTAATCACAGGTTCTTTAACTGTCGTCTAATGCAGCAGGCTCTTGATCTTAGTTGACTAATTCCTCGTCCACATTGTCTTCCTATATAGGCAATTGGGAGCTCTTCTTAACATGTACATACTTTAAATTGTTAAAGCTTGTTGATTATGGAATGAGTGAAATAAAAGAAGTAACACAGCCTATGTTGCAGTCTTTCCAGAAACAACTTGTTGAAACAAAAACCAGGAATGAACAGCTTTTGCTTGAAAATATAAATCTCAAGAAAGATTTGGAAACAAGGTGAGAAAGGATAAGCATCATCCTTTGCAAGGGCACTTCAGCAGACTGCTTTACAGAGAAAGAAGCCAAAAGCACCATCATTGTGATAGTATGGAATCTGCCTTTAAAAGTGATATGTAGAAATAAGAAATGTCAGTGTCACCCTTCCCTCGGTACGCTGTTAATAACAACTGCTGGTGGTTAGTTTGCCATTTATTGCTCTTACCATGTGGAAATGCTGCAGAATTTAATTTCCAGAGTGCTGCTGTGGCAGTGGCAAAGCTTGCTTACTTTTTCACTTGGCTGAGTTTTATAGATACCTTCGAATGCAAGACATACAATATGGTACCTTTTCTTTCTAACAGACCAACTGTACAGGAATTAAAACTTTACAAGCACCAAGTGAAGAAACTAGAGAAAACTTTAAAGAAAACTATAAAGTAAGTATATTTCTTCAGTAACTTCCGTGAATCCTCTGAACATCTGAAGGCAAAGATACTCTGCACCCTGTAATGTAGATAGCAGCTTATAAAGCATGTACCTTATCCCCATTTCTGGGAGCCTGGCTTTAAGCAGCAAATGCTACTGTATCTCCAAAGACACACTGTGAATCTCTGAAATGATGGTGTGGTCTCTCTGGGGGGCACAGCAGTGTGTCTTTTTTTGTTTCATTTTGTCTTTCTGGATTGGATTTGAGTGCTATCACAGGCCATATGGACAGGACCAAACTGTGGTGTTTGTTGCTTCCATGAGCTGTAAAGAAATCTACTGATTACATTATGGATTATGAATGAGAAAGTATGAGTTGACAAAACATTGCAGCCACTAAAGTTATGTCTATATTATTCTTAGAAATTGACTTATTTTTTTTCTGAAACATTATGTAAAAATACATTGAAGTTATTAGAAATCCAGTGTTGACAGAGTGTTTTTATCTGTAATTTCACTTAATCATTTGTGCATGTGTATACTGAATGATAAAAATTTTATAGTCTGAAAAAAGACAAGACATCACTTGCATAAACTTTAAAAATGTTCTTCATTTTACATAAGGTATATTTACATGGTCTTTTCTCTCATGCAGTGGATAGGATTTAATGGTTGTTTTATAGAAAGTCGTCTCAGATTTGACAAGAATAGCAAGCTATGTATAGAAAGCCAGGAAAGATATTCAAGCAGATAAACACTGTGAGCGTGGCATTTGACCCTTTTGTGTAAAATTCCGGATTTTAAGTGTACAGCCATAGTAGAACCTCTGTAACAGAACAGCTGTGCAGTTGGTGATGTCCCTTCTAAATCAGCATGCAGTCTGGAATAACCTCAGCCTGGAGACTGGAGATAAAATAATGATGCTTACATTAGGTATTACATTTTTCAGCTAGCTCAGTTTGATGGAATTCTATTGACAGGTGTCATATAATGAAGATCTTTACCTTGTAGGTGTATGTGTACTTCTTACCTGGTTCTTTAATCAAGTTGAAAGTAGTACCTCCTGCTAAGGCTTACTTATGTAACCCGCTGTATGTATTTGGCATGTAGATCTTCAGAGAGTAGTACCGGAGAAAGAACAGAAGAAAATAAAGCATCTGAGAGTATCGCAGAGGTGGATAAGCTGCAGGCAGTTTGCCAGCAGTACTTAAAGGTATTCAGATTTTATCTGTGCTGTGTGTATCTAGCACTATTACTACAGTGAAATATAACACATGAGTTTTGTTTCACCATGTAAACTGAAGCATGCTATTTTGAATCTAAGAGTTCATATGAAGTCCTCCACATGAGATGCGTAATGTTCTGGATTTGGCAGTTAATGTAGGCTTGTTCTTAATTTTCTTAATTGTTACGTCTTAGTGTAAACTACCTGAAAACACAGCATGGAAGCAGAGACTAGGTTGGGAAACATCAAATGAATGATTTAGCTGAGGTCTTTTCAGGACAGGGGATTTGTTCGAGGTCTTGTGCAGTATGGATCCTTATGTTACTGTTTTAAACATGCCTGAGGAGAGAGTGGCTTTTATTTTTCTTTGAATAAAAAAAAAAAAGGCAGACATAATAAAACTTAGCAAAATGTAAACTGTGAAAAGAACAATGCCTCAAGTGTATAAATGTTACATATCCCCAAAGGGGAGTATGTTTGTGTTGCTTTTATGTATCTTCCAGCTAGTATATTTTTAAGTCTTTGGAAGTATTACATATTGAATGCTTCTGTAAAATTCATTGATAATAACTTATTGGAGCTATTTGTGATTTAACATTTAGACCATCATGACTGCGGTAGAGACGGATTTTATTATAAAATGTCGTACATATTTGAACAATAACATTTGTTATTTGTTGTTGAAGGTTTTGTCCCATATTGATTCTATCTTGCGAAGCCCAAGAGCTCCTCCGTTAATATACAGGCGCAGTAAAGGGCCAGTGCAAAATTACGTTAAAGAGAACGGGCAGGAATGTGGATTTGAGCACCTTCCACTTACTATAGAAATGTGGGCAGATCAGCTAATGGCCCTGAAGGTAATGCATTATTGTACTTGGCTTTTATTCTTCCTATATTCCAGTGACCCCTCCTTGGTCCCTCCCTATATGTAGGTTTTTTTATTGTGTGCAGCTTTTGTTATTGCCTGACTTGGTGTTAAATTTTAAAAATGATTCTGCTATTTATATGCCATTTTAAAACATAGTGGGCGAAAAATGTGCAGTGTTCCTACACACCAGAGGTACTCCTCTGTGTAAATCATCTAAATGGGTTCGTTCACCGCCTAAGAAGACACTTAAATTCCATTCCCTTTTTCCCCTTTGTCTTGCCCGAACAGTAACTTTCTGATTGAAATACAACTGAAGGAATTCTGGTTAACGTCAAACTCTCTATGACCAGCAGTTCTTATTTCACTGAAACTGTAATATTTGAAGTACTTTAATTGTTAGACTGCCAGGGTAAGCAAGACTGTAAGAACATGATCAAGATACTGTGCTGAAGTTTCATGAAAACTAAACCCTTACTATCTCCAGTATAAGAATATTTTTGCATATGAGAAACAGAAAATCTGCCTGTTTCTGTAATAAAAATACCTTCAAGCAGTTACTAAAATAAGTTGTGTCCGCTACTGTCTTTTAAAAGGATTTGCATAGGTCCTTGAGAAAACTGTCTCTGGAACTGGCACCCTGGCACACTGAATATCCACAAGACAACAGGGAATCCATACGGGTTGAAGACCTCCAGTTCATAGTAGATGCCATTTTGGAAGAAATAGAAAATAAGGAAAAGGTAATTCTTCCAGAGGTTTACAATCACAAGTTACTGCGGAATTCTCAGATGTGGTCTTAGCATGGTGATTAGATTCGTGCGTTTGAAAGTCTCCTGGGGTTTAACAAATAGCTGTCTGAAGACATTCAGTAGTCAGAGACTATTTTAATGTAATGGATAAATTCACCTGGGGGAGGACTGCTTTAATCAAAGTCATTTGACCAGCGAGGAATTTGCATTGCCCTGTAGTCTCAGGTTATCCTGTTCTGTCTGTTTCTCAGTCAGCATTGAGAATACATAAATGTACTTGCTAGGCAACAGAGAGGAAAACTTTAGAGAGTTTTTTTGGTTTGCTGGATGTTTGTGTCCGAAAACTCTCTCTTCAGTATGTCTTCAGATTTGAGAATATTTGAAATACCGTGGTTTAATAAGGGCAGTTACACCCGTTTTTCTTCACAGACTAGTTTTAAGAATGTTTACTGTTTAAAAGAATCCTTGCTTTGTTAAGCAGTAACACTGACAAGTCTCTCCTTCTGCTTGCTGCAGAACAGCCAGACACCCTCCGTGCCAACCCTGTTAGCGATAGTCTCTCACTTCCAGAAGTTGTTTGATGTGAATTCTCTCAGTGGCATTTATCCACGAATGCATGAGGTTTACACAAAGCTTGGGGAAATGACCAACGCCATGAGAAATCTCCAGGAGCTCCTGGAACTAGGTAAAGACTTGCCACCTAGCATTTGTTCACACCATTTCCAAAGGGAGAAGACGAGCAAAAGCCTGATCTCTCCATTGAAAATTTGGTGAGATGTTAGGAAATGCGTAAACCAGGTATATTCTTCACTGGAAAGATAAAAATAGGTCAATAAGCAGTTTAAATAGCAAATCCCCATTATTTGTAAGCCTTTGGTAGTTGCTGAGGAATACGAGGGAGGCAGAACAAAGGAGTAACAGAGGAAATTGATTTAATTCTTGACTATTTACTCTAAAGATAACAAGTTTAAGAAAAAATAACTCGGCCTCTGCTGTAGACTTCTCCTCTTTGATTCATTCAAGTGCAGTTATGTCCAGTCCTCAGAAACTTCTGTCTTATGCTGCTATATTTAGTTAACATTAGTTTATTTCTGACCATAGGCACTTAGTGTTCTGTGAATGGTGGAATTTGTATGCCTAGGTGTGGGAAAACCAAGTAAAATCTGGGCACCTGAAAGAACTGGATTGTGTCAAGGAAACTTTCCTATTAATACTGTTACAGGGAACTTGAGGCGTTTGTTTTTCCATAGGCAGCTCGGCTCCACCCACTGTGGTAGTGGATACTGTTGGGAAACTGTGTGACATAATTAATGAGAACGTGACTGAGCAGGTGCAGCAGCTTCTGGGGACCCAGGACATCCACAGGTATGTGCGGCTGCTCCACCAGTGGCCCGTCTGCAAACATCAAATCTAGTAATTGAGAGAACAGGATAGAATGGATACTTAAAGAAACTTCACTTATTTGTTACAAAGTCACCAAGCTGCAGCAGTAAAGGAGTTGCTACCATCCTCCATGAAACAAATCCTGAATATTTTCAAAAAGATAAAGGGGGCAGAGAGAAAAAATATGGTCAGAAGATTCCAAAACCCTTCCTTGGCTTGCATGGATGAGGTGATCAAATAATGTTTCATAGGATGCGTGTTGCATAAGAAGACAAAGCAAATACTGCACGTGGGTGGGGAGGAGAAAGTGTTGCAAGGTTTCAGCTGTAATGTACAAGTTGGTAAGAGAGTTGGCTCAAGCTGACTGCAGATACTCTGGGAACTGGACAAATCCTGTTGTATCTTCAGCAGATGATCACATACACGTGCTTGGCAGCAGACTGTATGAGCTCACAGTCAGGCTGTGCTCCGCAAATGTCCTAACACAGAGGCAGGTAGGGAGCCTGACACATGCTGAGTTAATGATACTGACTCCCTTAGCCTTCCTGCATTCACCACAGTTTTAACTAGGGAATGGCTGCTTATAAAATATTTCCTGCTCCACCTCTAAGGCAGTTATATCACCCACCCCCAGGCAGTATATTTAACATACACAAACCGATGTTCCAGTCCAAAAATTACCTGGTGCCATGTAAGGAGGAAAGGATTCATATAGGGCATGAAGAGTGAAATTAGAGCTCCTCTTTTGACAGCTAATAGTTGGCTGCAGGTTTCAGAACTTAAACCCACATTTTTGGTGTAGATGGTTTTATATGCTACTAAGCAGCAGCGGTATTAGAAATTCATGGCATGGTATGACAAACTAGCAAAGAGGTGAATTGAAAATGTCCTGGCACCTTTTATCTGACAGTCTCATTTGCACCTTTCAGTATAATCAATAAGTTAGAAGAACATGAGTGCTTCTTTCCACCATTTCAAGCTCTCATTCAAGATTTGCTGTGTCTTCTAGGTGAGTAATATTTGCAACAGTTGTAATTATCTTCATGCCAGCACTTCATCGTAAAATTTTAAATAGCTAACACGTGTTTTGTTTACTGCTGGTGTACTAAAGGAGGAATCTCTTTTCTTCAAACCCCCAAATTCCAATTTGTATTTTATTTGCAAGCTTTAGGAGTTGCCTGTGTTTTTTCTTGAGGGCAGAGGAAGTTAGGAAATGTGGTTATATTTCGCATCCTGCTTAGCTTTTTTCAGTTTACATAGCAAACAAAGCAAAAGGAAAAGGATATTATAATATTACTGAAAAATAAAGACCAAGTCTTTTATGTTCAAAGGAAACAGAGGACACTATAAAACAAATTGAAGCTTTATACATGTTCAACATCCCCGGAGAGTAGGGGACTGAAAATGTGCTATGTTGTATGTTCTTATAACTAAAGAGTATGAACTTCCAGGTCGGTCTGTGATCACTTAATTCGTATTGTGTTCTAGCACATTTTTTATGTCACAGGTCATGATAGTAGTGATGTCAGGAGTAAGGTTACCTGGTTAGTTTTTTTATTATCATTTTGAGGTGGTGGTTTCAAGTAGCTTATTTCTCAGTCATACTGAAATTTGCTGTGATGAATATGTTCGGAAACTTTAAGATAAAATGACTTGGCATTTTGAAAATGAGAGAAATTACTTTTAGAGAAAGTAAATAGGTTCATTTAAGAGAAGGAAAATGCTTGTTTGCCTTATTTAAGAGCATATCAGCACTGGAGTTCTGGAAGTCAGTGTTGCAGGAGAGGGGGAAGAGAGTGTAAGCATTCACAAGAAGCATATGGCTGTTCCTCGAAAACATCAATTAATCGCAAGCTCTTGAGAAGCTGGTTCATGTATGTTGCCTGGCAAATATTTATTAACTAAATTATCTGAATATTCCATGTAACACAAGTATATTCCTGTCTGTTGGTCCTTGCATGTCACCTGACTGTGCAGTCATCATCTGGACCAAGTAGTTAAGCATGATGCATCCCACAGCAGTAGG
>JAVHNC010076926.1:2751-24276 GCA_034782935.1 Micropsitta keiensis | reverse complement strand
CCTTAGTTACTAAACTGTTCTTATCTCAACCTGTGGGAGTTGCATTCTTTCGATTCTCCTTCTCATTCCTCCGGGAGCGGGGAGAAGAAGGGGGGGGGGGAAGTTCTAATTTACGGACTGGGCTTAAACCACGACAGTATCAGAGGTCTTTTTGCTTTCAGTTTGCAAAGGTGCTCTTTCTCTTTAATAGTGCTGAAACTGAGATGAATGACATTTCATCTCTGGTTGCCAAAACTGCAAGAACGTAATGCTTTGTGAGAGAGCATTGTTTTGAAAATACTGTTTTCCAAGGTCTTTTGTTTTATGGTCAGTCACTGGAAATCTGTCTCCACCTTGGGCACGTAATGTTTTGATCAGTTCATCTTAGTTACTCATTTTCCTTAGTTACTCATTTGGTCCAGAAGTGGCTCTGCAAGTACAGTGAATACACTGAATTGAAATTGGTTTTTGGTCATGCTGTGTTCGTCCTTACTGTTGCAAAAGCAAAGACAGAGGATGATGTACACTGCTCATTCAGCTTACAGTGCTGTCTTTTCCTTTCAGTGCCTTCTGCTAGTTTTGAATAGTTCATAAACGTTTGCCCTTTTGGTTCTGTCTGTGAGCAGATTGAGTTCATTTGATGTTACATAAGGACTTAAGCATGTGGGCACTGAGTTCTCTTATGTAATTTTTCTTCTGAGAACAATGCTCTGACCACTGAAGAATAGGCTTGCCCTCTCTCCAGAGGATTGTTTGTGTGTGTGGGATGCGTGTTATGCTATGAAGCAGCATATCTGCCAGTTTATGCCTCTTTCCCCTCAGTCCGAAGAGCCTGCCTTAAGGAAACAATCGCTTTATCTGAAGTTTGACCCTCTATTGAGAGACAGTCCGAGAAAACAGATTATTGCTGCTCTTGAGAAAAACCTGAATATCAGAAGAGATCCTCTTCAGCATGGGTAGGTATTCACTTAGTCAAGACTGTAGTACGTAGACTCATTCAGATTGGAAAAGATGCTTAATATCAAGTCGAATCATTAACCCAGCACTGCCAAGTCTACCACTAAAGCATGTCACTAAAGGCCTCATCTACATGTCTTTTAAATGCTTCTAGGGATGGTGATTCAACCACTTCTCTGAACAGATTGTTTTGGTGCTTGACAGCTTTCTTAGAAGACATATCTCCTAATATCTAATCTATGCCTCCCCTAGTGCAACTTAAGACCATTTCCTTTTGTCCT
Organism: Micropsitta keiensis; assembly: GCA_034782935.1. Lineage (NCBI taxonomy): Eukaryota > Metazoa > Chordata > Aves > Psittaciformes > Psittacidae > Micropsitta > Micropsitta keiensis. The sequence continues at coordinate 23,059 of JAVHNC010076926.1, read as the reverse complement.
GTCACTCATTACTTAGAAGAAGAGACTAACCCCGCACTGCTACAACCTTTTTTCAGGTAGTTGTAGAGAGGGATATTGCCCCCCCAAGCCTCATTTTCTCCTGGCTAAAACAACCCCAGTTCCCTCAGCTGCTCCTTATAAGGTTTGTGTTCCAGACCCCTTACCAGCTTCATGTCTTACAGTGAGGGGCCCAAAACCGAGCACAGTATTTGAGGTGTGGCCTCTCCAGTGCTGAGTACAGGGGAATAATCACTTCCCTGGCCCTGCTGACCACACTACTGCTGATATATAAGAGCTTTACAAAAAAAGGCAGGACTTAACTATAATGGTGTATGTTTGTTTCTTTTTAGTCCTGTTGCTGATTCAAGTAAATTGCTTGAGAAAGCTGAAAAGCCTGCAGCCAGTCTTCAAAATGAAGAAAAACCAAAAGGAATAGATCTTCTGGGAACACTTACAACTTCTGTAAGGGTGTCTGGAATGGTATTGGGTTTCGTTTTGATATTTTAGGAAAGGAATGGAGACTAATTACTGGACTTTTACATAGATATTTGAAGGATTGCAGAGTATTTAATGCTTATTTAAACTGTTAGCTTAAAAACCAGGTTAGATACTTATATCAAAATTTAACTTTTTTATTAGACTTTTCTTTAGTAGTAAAAATACTTACAGCCTACAATTTATAGTTTGAAAAGCCTTTTATAAACTGATCAACACACAGCAGTTCATCCTGAAAATGGTGTCATTTTTATGTTACTGCTGGGGAACATTGTGGTGTCATCTGCTTTTGTTTCTGATAGCTGTAATTGCTGGATAGCAGTTTGTTATACCTTAAAGATGACTACGTAGTTGTAAAAGATACCTACAAAGTAAGAAAGTTATGGTAACATAGTTATGGGGGTATTTTGCATGTTTAAGTAAAATATGTTGACTTAAGCTGCATGCAGATTATTCAGTGTTATCAATGGCATGAAAATAGAAATTTATTACAACTCTTAAATTTCCATTCCTCTTCTCACAGGGCACGGGTCCCTTAATACCAGACGCTCTGATCAGTGATGATCCTTCCCTCCCTTTTGCTGCTTCTGCAAACACTGCAGTGGATGCTATTATAGATGTGCTAAAATACAGCCAAAAAGACATGGATGCAGCTGTTGAACTGGTTAAGAGAGAGGTATGGTGACCCTTCCACAGCAAAACTTTGCATGGTCCTGAAAGTATCTTTTGTTTTTATTATCTGGTGTAAATCTCTATACTTGGTAATTCTTTCTGTCATATTTGACATAAGCATCTCTTTCAGAAGAGTTTGGTGTGCACTTGATAGGAGCAGCACGTATAGAATCATAGAATCAGAGAATAGTTTGGGTTGGAAAGGACCTCAAAGATTATCTACTTCCAACCTCCCTGCCATGGGCAGGGATGCCTCATACTACACCATGTTGCCCAAGGCTCTGTCCAGCCTGGCCTTGAACACTGCCAGGGATGGAGCATTCACAGCTTGTTTGGGCAACCTATTCTGGAACTCTTCAGAGGCAATATCTAGGGAAATATGGTAAGTAAACTTCACTATTAGTCAGGTTCTGCCTTAGAACTGGGCAGTATTAAAAAGCATCTGTTATCAGATGGAATGACTAGGCTTAGTATCAGTGATCTGAATGATTTTTATTAAACTAGACAGTAAATATTTCTTCTTGCCAGTAAGAGGGAGAAGCTTCTTACGTAATTATTTCCTTAAGATAAAACTAATGCTAATTCAGTGCATTGATCTGTCTGTCCAGCTAATAAAATACAGATGAGATCTGGAGCTCACTCTGGAGGAGAAAATCTGTAGTGGAGGAGAGAGAAATAGTTAATGGGATTTCAAGCACATTCTGTCTACTATAGAAATTGCTTTTGAACCTGCATCATCTTAGTGATGTAAGAAAAGTTGTGTATCTACTCACTTCAAAAATTAGAGTACTTGATTCATTATGGCTTCTAGGTTTTGTAACCTTAAAATGATAATGTAAGAGGAATACTTAAGCATAAATGTCCTTAAAACTAGTTGTGACACTTCAAAATTAACTTGAGAAGAAAGTGGAGCATTCAAAATTACTGAGTAATTATACAGCAGGCATAGTGGCACTGAGGACACCAAATGAAGATGAACTGTGATCGTTTACTGCTTAAGTTATTCTCTTTAGAGTACAACAGTTCTAGCTTCTCCAGGAGTAACTTTTGCTTTCTGTCATTTAGGAAGACACTTTTACCCACCATATTGTCTTGTACAGAAAAACAAGTGCACCTTTGATAGGTGACAACTCTTAGTGCATTGATCTAAAATGAAGAATTTCTATAATAACAGGGGGTAGAGCTTGTAATATCTTAAAATTGGTGCTCTAATCTCCTATTTCAAAGAACATGTTTTAAACACACAAACATAGTTGTAGCAAGACAGGCGTGACTGGATGACTCCGGCTGTGTGTCACTTCAATAGAAATGCTTGCTGTTTTAACCTGAAAGGAAGACAGGCTAAATTCTAAGATTATTTTTTTGGTGAAACAACCCCAGACTGGGAGAAGGGATGGGGGGGAAACCCAAACTTTTCCTTCTGGGCAGATATGGAAGCATGCTTCTTTGTGTCACTGAACCATATCTGTTGAGTTTGCAAATGAAAGTTCCTAACCAGTTTCCATTTTCTTTTTTCCTTTTCCTTTCTTTTTTCCTTTCTTTTTTCCTTTGCTTTTGTAACATTTGTTTCTAGTCTAAATGTTGTTAATTCTTTCTTTTTATATGTTGGTAGACTTTTTTTACTTTGTCCCACTTCCTGTCATCTGAAATGTTGCAATCCAATTAAGATGAATTTAACTATTGAAAATCAACGTACTATAGTGTACTGTGCAACTTTCAAGGGCAAATCAGCAGTAACCATGTGCTCTCACCTTCTTTTGTTTAAAATTCCAGGTTGTTTTACATACTTTGGGCCTCTGTCGTCATTGAAGGCCTCCCACTGCAGTCAAATATCAGTGTTACAGTTCTTAATAAAAACCCTAAGACAGAATTAAATGTATGGAGTTTGCACAACCATTTAGCAGAGAGTGCTTATGCTGCTCAATACTGTTCTCTGGTTTAGTTCAGCTGATGTGAAATAAGTGTAGTTATTCTTTTATAAAGACAAAGGCCTTTAAATTTGGAAATATGGTAGGAGGATTGAATGTTGAATATAAAATAACTCCAAACAGCAGTTTGGTCTTGACTAGAATAGATGTCTGATATTTGTGCTTTCCTGTGTTAAGACTAGCAGATTTGTGTGTCTTTTTTTACTCTACCTTATAAATATTCAAGAGAACATAACTGACAAAGGAATAGTGATCTACATACATGATGAGTGAGAGGTTGGCTGAATTGGCTCTGATCTTCCTATTTGAAGAGGTAATAGTAACGTGAGGTCGAATCATATGTGCAAAATCTACACATCAGCCTACACCTTATTTGACTTATATTTATAACAAAACACTTAATTTTGATCATGTTAAGCAGTTAAAACTTTTTCTGCATATCAGATTTTAAGTATACCTAATCTCTCCTTTAGACTGCTTGGAGTATGAAATCTCATGTGTCTTCCTGTGCAAAGAAATAATGGTTTACTTTTTCCCCTCAAAGGTTCCAGAGAAACAGTTGGAGGTTCAGGAATGGAAAAAGAAGTATGACAAGCTTCATATGGAATACAAGGAAATGGGGTATGAATATGTCCTGGCTTTTATATCTACTCATTTATTCCAGCTGCTTTTTCTAACTGATGTTCAATATTTCTTTAATGTTTTTAGAAGAATAGTTGCTGAGTTTGAAAATACCATAACACAAATCATGGGTAAGTTCCATATTTAAACTTTGAATGGCTTGTGGGGGCAGGGGTATGCTTAGCCTAAAGTTAATAGCTGAAGTTACTACTCTTTCTCTTCTGATAAGATTAATATTTCAGGTGCTTCCAGAGTGTCAGGCTGCAGGCAGGGTAGTTAGAGTAACACTTGATGTATGTTCATACAGACATGACACCCATTGTTTAGCTATTTATGATCTGATCTCATGTAGGTGATGTCAGTAGTCAAGTTTGTGGCTTCAAACCTAGGAAGACCTTTAGTGAAACTTGTATAGGTCCATTCTCCTAATTCAAAGCTGAACAGCCAAATCTGTGCCTTGCTTAAATTTAGTTCTTTAAGGAGACTGAGTCTTTAAGGAGACTGAGACATAAGTTATGTCAGCTTTTTTTGCTTCTTTAAGCCTCTGGGAAACATAGCTCAGGTGTGTTAACAAAAGCCTCCTGAAAGAGTTTGCTGTGCTAGTTTAGCTTGTTGTACCAGTCTTCAGGACCTCCAGCTGTTGTGTATATGGAATGAAAACAAATGTCTTCAGATTCCTTCTGTCACATTTGAAGCTCCTGTTGTGGTAAACTCAGGTGTAGTATCTTGACTACATTGCAAGAGAAACAATGCTTTGGGCAAACACCTTACAATTAGTGTTTAATGGTTGTTGTGCAGTACTGTGTGGCATATAAAGACAATATGACTGCTTCCTTAAAGGCAAAGATGTGTTGTCCTTTCAGAGGAAAGGCTATAGAACCCCTTTTTGCTGAAGAGGAAGAATTGTAGGTGTTGGGGTTATCTGTCTGTACTGTGGAACTAGATATATGCTAATGCAATGACTATAACGAGTTATCTCCACTTCCTTTAGAAGATGCTCAGAAGCAGAAGGAAACCTCAAGTAAAGAAATACAGAGGCTAGTGGAAGAGAAGGAGCAAGCTATTTCAGATCTGGATTCCATGGAGAAATCTTTCTCTGAACTCTTCAAACGATTTGAAAAACAGAAAGAAGTGCTAGAGGGTTACCATAAAGTAAGATGCTATAATGCAAATCCTGTCCTTCCTAGATAAATGAAACTTAGTGGAGAGGAAGTGATGCATTTTTAGAGCAGTCATTAATTAGCTAGTATAGGCACTACCTGTAAAACCAGGTGCTAAGTTGTTTGTGTAAAGATGTTAAAGATTACTGGTTTGTTTTTAGTAGCTGGCCTAAAGTATGATGACGATCTCTGTTAGAAGCTAAAGTTTCTTCAAACAGAAGAAATTACATGCATACATATAACTTTTTTGTGAGGCAGACTCGAAACACTCTCACATAGCAACTGCTGCGTAAGTGCAGCTTGTTTCCCCTACATGTTGAATGGATGCTGAGGAGGATTTGTCATTACATGTCAAAATGATAATGGTTCTGTTGGGTGTTTTTTAGCTTAAAAAAAACCTCCCAAACCCAACTTGGTAAAGTCAGGCCTTCATTCTGCAGCATCTTCAGAGTAGAAATTAAGCTGTGGTTTCTTACTGCCATGAAATGCATAAAAATTGATCCAGTAAGTGTTTAAAAATGCCTCTAAAGTTTTCCCCTCAGTTATCCTTTTAATGTCCCCTATTTATTTAGGCTTAGAGCTAGCCTTTTGCAAGTTCTGTGACAGTCTACATTTGAGAAACAGGCATGATGTCTGTGTTACAACTTAAGTTTCCGCTTCACTAATAAATGTCACACTTCCTTCATCTTGTCTCCAGCTCTTCACCCTAAATTCAGAAGGCGTTTCCTTAGCACCGAGTTAAAGAGTCACTTAAGAACACTGTTGCTAAATTCAAGAGCTGGAATTATTAGGGTGTCTTAGCACTTGTTTCAAACAGTTCAACTTGCTGTCATCATAGCTAATACGATAAGGTGTCATAGTGTCTATGTACCAATGTAACTTTCTTGCTGTTAATGGATAGATTTACATCAGTGTCCAAAGCTTGAATCTTTCTTTGGATTCTCTGAAGTAGTTGGATTTCAACTTATTCCTGGGACAATTGCAAGTTAAGACAAAGCTAGTTTCTTTCTTTAAACCTGATCTCTTCCTCTCCACCCCAAAAAACCACCAAAATACACAAAACTGATTAGTGACCTTAGCTTCAGTAGCATTTTAAGTTTTTAAAGTTTGCTACTAAATTGGTGTATTGGGAGGGAAATGGAATAAATAAATCTTCACAAAGTTAAGACAGTTTAAAGGGGGAGCTTTAGTTTCTGTGTAGGTCTCTGGGGCTTTCACAGCTCTCTTTGTTATTCTGATGAGCAAATACAAATACTGATACTTTGGTGTAGTCACATAGCCCATTCATTTGTGGAGAGACTTCCATCTGCTAGCACATAAAAAGCTAACTGAGGTTCTTGGATTTTGGGACAGAATGAAGAAGCTCTGAAAAAATGTGCTGAAGAATATCTGGCTGGAATTAAAAAAGAGGAGCAGAGGTATCAGGCACTAAAAGCACATGCAGAAGAAAAGCTGCTTCGGTAAGTACCATCTCAAGAAGCCAGGTACGGGGAGGGAAGTACATGGTTTTCATACTTGCTGCAAAATGCTGTTCATTATTACCAAAACTTGGCTTAAATGTTTTTAGTTTGGCGATTAATCCAAAGTGTGATTCTATGAACCACTTTGCTGTGCTGAGGGAGATGTAACCACCATCTTGCTTCTGTTTCAGAGCAAATGAGGAAATTGCCCAGGTACGAAACAAAGCTAAATTACAGATTACAGCACTACAAGCCAGTCTCCGCAAAGAACAAATAAAGAACCAGACTTTAGAGGGGAACCTTGAACGAAAGGTACGTCAGTGCCGTGGGTGGATTTCTTCAGTGTATTGCCATAAGACTAACTAGGTCAAGAATGACCTTGTACTAGTGCTAGAGATAGCCATACTAACCGTGCTAGTTTTGATAGCTGCTGGGAAATAGCCATTGAAACTTAAGGCACAACTCTGTGTCAAAACTCATCTGTATGTTTAGATTTTATTTTCTTTCTGAAAAAGGTTTGTTCTCATAGAGGGGCTGCGGAAGTGATCAATCCAGGCTACTGCAGGGAGGTTATCTGAGCTACTGAGGGAGACGGTGATCTGAAACTTGTGTCCTAGAACAGAATGTGGGAGTAAATCTTGCTGTATGTTCAGCTTGTTCATAAACGTGATTTGTAAGCTATTGGCATTAGTGCAGACTTGCCTTGACTGAACTCTTTCAATATTGTTCAGGACATTAATCCTTGTATTTTATAATCTTTATATTTGATATTTTTTCATATTGCATAGATCAAGTCTTCATATGTTTTGTAAAAGCAGACCTTTGTTAGAAGCCTTCAAAGGAAAAAGCTTTGAGGGTTAAGAGTCACATTGCTGGAAACACATCCTATTAGTTTTAGTGCATCACAGTTGTGTCTTTGCCAGCATCAAAGACCCAGAATGCTGATGCATTCCTGTTAGGGAAAAGCCCTGTATTAGTGTTCATCTTCAGGCTTATGGCTAAGGTTTGCGTAGCTAAGGCAGAAGTAGGCCTGTAACTGGAGAGGTGAGACAAGCCATTTAACACAACTAGTTTTTTTCCTGTTTAAAATACAGTGGCATTTTATGTTAAGAACTCTTACTAAAATTGTTTGGCCACATAAGGAATTGTACAAACTGTAAACTATTGCCACACATAAGTAAAAGTTTGAAGGCATCATCCTACAGAGTTGTCTGTCTTGTGTAGATTAAAATCTAAATTGGCACTATCTTGAATTTCAGTGTATCTAACAAAGACTGAGTCTGAAAAGTCTTTTCCCTTGATCAGTTGGTCTCCATGTATTATGGGGAAAGTCCATGGAAGATGTAGAGACAGTATAGTAGATTCTGGCTCATTTCCTGAGGCTCTTAAGGGTGCCATGTGACCTTCTACAAAGTAGACTGTCCTTTAAAGTCCACTTTATTAGCATATAAATGGATTTCTTATTCCATAATTTGGCAAATGTGACTTGTTGTAACTCACTATAGTACCTGAAACTCGCTTTTTTTCCCTGTCTTTAACAGATTAAAGAAAATGATGAACTACTGAAACTCTGTGATGACTTGATCTTGAAGATGAAAAAAGATTGATAGCTTAACTGTCACATATGTATGTGTAGCATCTCAGCTTCCTGTCTTGTGTGTTCACTCACTTTCTAATTATGTATGTGGGGAGAAAAGTCTTGATTTGCACTTGTCTTTCATGTATCTTTTGTAGAAAATGTTAATAAACTGAAGTTCACTTGCTGCTTCCGGTACATAATGGTGTCTTGCCTAACATTTCTTTCCTTTGAGCAACATATGAAACTTTAAATCATCTCACCCTTGCTCTCTTCCCTGGGTAAGAATATGAGGACTCTGGACTCATGAACTGGCTTTGCCTGTAAAGGTCAGTATGGGCCATGTCTCTGTTTTGCACTTCCTGCTCTCTCAGCTAAAACACTTCAGAGTTACAAGATTTTAGTAAAACATGACATGCTATGAGGTATTTAGGGATGTAGAAAGATACTGGAACTTCAGCTTTTTCTTCAGCTGGTGGTACTCCAAGGTAAAATAGCAGGACAGATTTCTTGCTATTCTCCCCATGACTTTTCTCATATCATTAGTCTGTCTGGAGCTATTTGACATTCCAGTCTCTGGTCAAAAGCTCCCTGCCACTTGTCTGTAATAGAAAGCCTTGAGTGATGTAGGCTGCAGGTCACAGGTTGTGATGAAGTCAGCTTTAATTAGGGCAGTGGCAGACATTTCAGATAAACTGTTATTACCTAACAGACATTAACAGGATTGTCTCATTGCCAGCTATAGCTTTTTATGGCTAATACTACTGAGATGTTGTTCCCTCACTTGCCTGACCAGTAGCTGTGTCTTGCTCTCAGAAGGGCTGTTGCTGCTGAGTGTGCTCTTACCTGTACTTGCAGCTCTTTTTCCCTGATAATCTTCCAGGGTGGGTGGAAAAATGACTAACTGTAGTTAGTAGTAGTGCTGAAGGAGTCTGGGGTCTACTCCTTGGTTAGGGGGCTATGATCAGTATTATGTGAATTAGCAACTGTAAGTGGTAGAAACACATTGCAGAGCAGATCTATAGTTAGTTAACAAGCTTCGAGTTCATAGTATGTGGGGCTTTTGATTTCTGCACTAAGCTGAGAAGATCAGTCAACATCAGTAGTAATGATATTGCATGCCTAGCTCCTGCAGAAGTTGTGCTGCTGTATGTTTTCTTTAACTTACAACTTAGGCAAGTGCCAGATCGTAGCAAAGAAAAAATTAGCCGTAGAGCAGAGGTGTACAAGAAAGCTTATTCCCTGCCTTAATTTCAGATGGCAGGGATTACTCCAGATTGTGGTTCTGAATGTTCCTTTGTGTATAGTCTTAACCATACATATGAGAAATCTTGTACTTGATGGAATTTGTGAACTCATTCACGTGTGTTTAGAAATAACAATTAAAGTCCTCAAGGAGCATTGAGGTTGCAGGCTGCTATTAGCCTACAATTGGATAGGGCTCAGCACACCGCACAAGGGTTAGACCTCTTCCCTGGTGGGTAGTCTCAGTAGTGTGATGAACCACACTGGTCTTAGGGAAAGGGTGTTGAGTGGATGCAGCTGCAGTTTTACAGTGGATCAGCGTGCTTTGCAGGTTCACTTTGTTCATCTTGCACAAAAAGAGGGGTGGAAAAGAGCAGAGCATTTCAGCTAGATTAATCCCTGGCTAGTTTAATGCAGAGATTAACTTGCATTGTTAACTGTAGCAACTCACACTATTAGCAATGGCTGAATGTGAGGTGTGAATTCAGCTCCTCCCAGCATCAAGGTAGGCAAATGTATGAATTTGTCTTCCCAGGATTCCTGTGATTCCTGTTTCCTTAATCCGTCTTGTGTCAAGGAGGAAATCTTTATCGCTTATCCTGCCACAGAGTAAAGCTCAAAGGGAGCTTCTTGTTTGGAGTCATTTGCCTTCAAGAAATACCCTACTGTTCCTTGGGGTGTCTGGCTTGAGGTTGGAAGAGTTCTTGCAGGAAAAAGATAGTAAGATGGAAAGGTAACAGTAAGATGGGCTGCTCAGAAGCTGTGGCTGCCCCATCGCTGGCCGCGTTAGAGGTCAGGCTGGGCACGGCTTTGAGCAACCTGCTCTAGTGGAGGGTGTCCCCGTGGTAAGGGGTTGGAACTGGATGATCTTTAAGCTCCCTTCCAACACAAACTGTTCCACGATTCTGTTAGGGATAAGCCTGCGATGCTGAACCTTTCCACAAGGTGTAGCTGCTGCTCTTCGAAATACTGCCTGTAGGAGGCGCTGTGCTGCAGCGCTTGGTGGAGCTGCAGATTGCCCCTCACTTCTCCAGCTGTGCTTAATGCTGGTAAGACAATTATCTTCATGGGTTCCTGTTAGAAAGGACAATGACCTGCAGAGTGATGTATGCCAACGGACTGTGTGGAAATAGCGACAATGCTGTCTGGAGCTTTTGTGCTACAAGTGCCAAGGTATTACATGACTGCACGTGCCTTTAGACAACTGCTGCATAAGGCAGGACTGACATCTTCCTTACCTTCCTCTATTCTTTCAGAGTAAAACGGCTTCCTACTATGCAGAATATCTCTGGTCCAGTAGTTTGCTGGGTGAAGGAAGGAAAGCTGCTTAGGTCTAGAAAATAAGGAAGATTTTCAACCTATTTTGTTCTGTTGTATGAATATAGCAACTTTACAGACATAGTTGTTTCCAATCTGATGGAGGTGGATACCAGTCCAGTAAAGACCAGCATACCAGATACAGGGGCTATGGTAGTGTTGGTGCCTGACAATTCTCACTGGATCTGATACCACGCAAGTTATGAAGACATACACCTTGAATGGCCAGTTACTGCCTGTTGATGTTAGACACTGGAAACTGCACTTCGGTGTCATGTGGAATGACAGCTCAACGCACTGCTCCAGGAACCTGTGACCACTGCCTGTGAGATCTGCTCAGGGCTCTCCTGTTCGCTGGTTGTGTCAGTACTTACATGAAAACTGATGGTGTGTGAAAACCGATGCTTGAATGAGAGGTTGCTATAAATGCCTGAAGTGATAAGTGAAAGGTTTTTGAATGTGTGAGTCCCAAAGGCTTAACTTCAAGGCATTGCTTAGCTTTCAGCTTGGATTAATTGTATTTTGCTTGCCAAAGGTTGAGAGCCTGAAAAGCCCCTACATTTTTTAGGGTGCTCAGAAGGGATGGTTTATTTTCCTCTGCAGGTGCAGTATGTACCTCCAAGTTAACACTTGTGCCATCTGTAAGGATTCAGTGTTTTGTAATAGCTGTAAAAGTAGCTGAAAAGTATTGTTCAGTACTGACTAAATGTTACCTGATTTTAAAGAATCATTCTTGTTACTACCCTTAATGCTGGACAGTCCCTTTCAGAAGAATTCGCCTTTACAGCATACGATGTAGGTGGTCAAATACGGATTAATGAACTTGTGTGAGCTGTCATTTGCAAGATACATGTTTTTCAGTGGGATTAGTTAGTCTGCATTTACTGAGATAAGAATCAGGCTGGCTGGTTTGTTACCTTATTGCCATTTACTTACTGAGCCTCATCTAATGTGAATTGGCCTCTGCAAGCAGATAATCAGAGGGAAAACTGATACTGCTTGGTTGTAGTTAATATCATTTATATGAACACTTTCTATGTGCTGTACAAACAGGGTGACAGTTCTTGCTTCAAACAGCTTGTTCCTGGTTCAAGTATAAGGAAGGATGCATTTTATTTCAGAACTGATTGGGATGGTTCAAAGGTACCGCATCTACTTGCATGATCTAGCACCATTGGAGTGTTTATTTCGAGGGCTTCCACAGGTCTGTGCTTTTAATGCTTTTCAGGGCATTTCTTGGGTTCTCCAGGAAGTCTTGAGGATGTACATCCTTTAGGGTCCAAAGTCACCTTCTTTGCAGTCATTTCCACTCCTGTTCTACCAAAACCAGCTTTCAGCAGAACACTTGTCATGGTCCAAGCATAAACATTAGTCTGTTGCATGGTTAAAGACTTTGGTTCAGAAGCCATGACTTAAACCCTGGTGGATTCAGGGAATGTTTCCAGATTGATCTTAGAGTCAGTGGGCTCTATTCTGACCAACTTCCTACTCCTTTTGCGCTGCTCTGACAGCATAGAGTAATTAAACAAGCATCACAGTTTGACATGAAGGAATGTTAAGAGAGTCATCTTGGTGTGAAACCGGAACCAGGCCAAGGGCTGAATCAGACTTTAGCTGGACATCCAGTACAGCTTCACTTCTAAGGTCACAATTTATACTTCCAAAGCAGGTATAACTCATCATGTTTGTAAATTGCATGGGAGAAAAGCAGAGAGACAATGGAGCATCTCCAATTTTCCTCATTTTGGAGGATGAATTTATTACCTGAACCAGAAAACAACAGAGCAAATTAAAGCAGAAGAAGGAAATTAATATTCTTGTTCTATTATAAACCAGGTGTAGCTTCAGCATGCTGGTTTGGGCTGCCTGAAGAGCTCTCTATCTTTTCCAAATTCATTAGATCATGACAGGACTAATCTTTTTATGGCTTTGTAAGACCCATGTGATTCCAGCTTTGTCAGGTGCATCAATCACAGCATCTATTTTCTAACTGATTTCTTTTCCTTTCCAACACACCTAATGCAGACGAACTAAATCCTCTGCAGGAGTGAAGGGGAAGGAAGTTCCTTGTGAGTTTTGTCCTGTTTTTGATCATAGTACCAGTAAATTTAACTGCAGTTCATATCAGATACTTGCTTTTTGCTTGCTGTGAGGTTTTTGCCAGTGTCTTGCTGTTTGAAAGTCTTCCTAGTAGTCTGCAAACTCAGAACCTGTTTCAGACCCTGATGTTTCTCTGTGTTGGCAGAGAGCTTCCCAGTGGTGAAGTTCTGCTGACCTTAAGAAGGTTATGGAGCAACTTGATCTCCATGGAGTCCTTCCTGGCTTTTGGTGTGTGAGGGGATGGTGTCACCGGTCAGAGCTGGGGACCAGCTTGTCTGACTGTGTTTCTCTGACAGGTCTCAGTGTCCCAGAAGCAGCTGTGACCATTGAATGGGGCTAACACATGTTATGGATTGCAGCAGAGCACCAAGTGTGCTCACACGTCGTAGGGCTTGTTAGGCTTGAGGAAAGACCCACAGGGGAAACAAACGCGGGTGAATCTTCCTCTCTGCATCTCTTTAAACACACTTAAACTTGCTGCAGGACTTGGGGGGGGGGGCAGATTTTCAAATCCCCCCAACACTTTTATATTGCTTTAGTTCCAAAGGTGGTGTCCTTTTGCACTGTGCCAGGGTTGTTCAGACCGATGGAGGAAATGTGAAGGATGGCATGGAGCTATTCAGTAAATCATGTAAACGTCTTCCTTTCTTTCTGCTTTCTAAGCTTGCTGAGCAATATTACATCCTAGGATGTAGGTAACTGTTTTACTTCTGGGTTTTTCATTCCTTTTAATGCCTTAGAATTGGTTTATGTTGTCTGATTTAACTCGATCCTCAAAGAAATAGTTTCCCTGCAGTGCCAGGCCATTTCTTTACTCTTTATATTTTCCAAATCAAAGGCCTATATTGCTCCATCCCAACACAAGTAGATGTTGTGCTCGTCACACTCAGTGAACACATTTCCTTCTGTAGAAGTTTTCAAGCCAGTTCTCCATTATTTTCTCTGGGGAATGCACAGCCAAAAAAGGAACAAAGCTAACAAAGGTGATGCTGGCTTTGGGAAGCAGTCAGTGTGTATTAATCACTATGAATGGACTTTGCATCCTGGAGTGAAGGAGGGCGTCAGTCAAGCCGAGGTGATGAGGGAATTCAAATGTTTTCTGTGAATTTCCTGCCTGGAATTCACCCCCAGTTTAAGTGAGCAGGTCCCATAAAGGCAAGAAAGAACCTAAACCAGCAATGGATGATAGACCCAGGGCTTGAAGGTTATTTGGGAAGTTACTTACACAACGTTTCATCGTGCAGAATCTTCCACCACTTGTCTGTCTTTTGGCACTTAAAGCAACATTCCCTGCCCTTCTTTCCATTAGCAAAGCCAACTGGCCTGTGTTTAGGAGGCCAGTGACAAGTGCTACCCTAGCCCACATTGAGGAGTTGTGTAGGAGACGCTGCCCAACAACTGATAGTTTTATTTATAGTTGTGGCACCACAGTTTGCTGTTCCACTCGAAAGCATTGTTGGTATTGCAAGGGAGAGCTGTGTTTGGGTTGGAAAGGAGGTAAATATGAGTCTAAAATAGATTCTCAGCTTAGCTCCTAAACTGAGGAGACAGGGATGCGACGGCTGCTTTGTTTTCCCAGTCAGACGCTGTCATCTGTTGCTCCCCTGATTTAATTGCTGCTATTCGCTATGGCCCCCAGAGCTTAGATGCAGAAAGTCATTGAATATAATCCATAATATCAATCAATAACATTGTTTATTGGATCTTGTGGCAAAGATGGGGTTTAGTCCATTGCAGGGTGTGATGGTCTAGGTGATAGGAGCTGAATTTGAGTGCTGGGGTAGTAGTGTGCTCTTGGAGAAACCACTTTGGTGCTCTGTGCCCTTGGTTCCACAGTGATGGCTAGACGTCAACAATGTCTGCTGCATTTATACAATGCACTTGGAGGTTTTCAGTTCCAAAAGCTGAGTGTTAGTAATATTTTCCATCTGATGGGCAGCCTGGAGCTAGCGCTTCAGTTTTAGCTGCCCAGATCTCATGATAGCAACACTGTTGTTCCAATAGATGAACTAATTAACAAAGAAGCATCACATCTGGTTAAAGAATCTCTGCTGTGGTTTCTATGGGGATCTCTGTAAATAAATAAAATCCTTTCCAAAACAGTGTTTTGAGCAGCAGTTGTTTCTAAACAATGGAACTTATATCTGGGTCCTAAATCTGAAGTCTCCTGCCGAGACCTAGTCCCACTGGAATCTGGGATATCAGGGCTGGAAGATTTGCTGTGGATTTAACTCTTTAATGTAGGTGGTGTACAAGAACTTCTCCTCCCAAACAGAAACCTGATTTAAACTGATCCAGTGCTTTTTGCATTACCCATGACAAATGATATAGGAGCTGTCTCTGTTCATAGTGCAATTGCACCTCTAAACCAGACAGTGCAGTAAACATCACCTATTTATAAGGAGAAAATATGCTGTTTCTAAATAAAAATGGGAACAATCTTATGCTTCCTGTGACACAAGGGCTTTTAAGAAGTCTGTAAGTGGTGACTGCTGTTAGACCACTGGTGGTTAGTGCTGGGAGCAAGTGTGGCAGTGTGCTCCCACCCCAACCTGACCTTTATTTCCTGTAATCAAGTGATAACCACCAGTGGTGATTGCAATAGACGCTGCATCCAACTCGAAGTGGATGTTGGAAAGGTAGCTAACAATGCAACAGCGGAGGGCTAATCTGAGCAGCGTGTGCCCCCTGGCCATAGTGGTCAAGGTCTGACTCAAGCTAGGTTTGGAAGAATCGAACTTCTGTTGTTGCTGTGCAAATGTGACAATGAGTCAATTACTTCTCTCCATAACTAGTGGACAGCCCACAGGCCGTTGAGTTCTCCTGCATGGCAATGGGCTGCATGCCAGGGTCTCCCCTTGAGCAAGGATGCCTCTCAGTGTTGCTCCTTGGGTTTGAGAGATTCCTTGCTGCAGCAGAATCTCGGTAAGTGATTAATGGCAGGTTACACTTTGAAATCTTAGCTACCTGATACAAAGGATTGATTGCGCACACATAATCCTTTAGACATAAAGTACTGATAAATTCAATGGGGATCAATGGGGTCAATGGGAGTCAATGGGGTTAATGGAGTCAATGGGGTCAATGGGGAGCAATGGGGATCAATGGAGTCAATGTGGTCAATGGGAATCAATGGGGTCAATGGGGATCAATGGGGATCAATGGGGTTAATGGGGTTCCATAGGGTCAGTGGGATCAATGGGGTCGATGGGGATCAATGTGGTCAATGGGGTCAGTGGGGTCAATGGGGTCAATAGGGAGTAATAGAAGTCAGTGGAGATCAATGGGGATCAATGGGGTCAAAGGGTATCAATGGGGTCAATGGGGTCAATGGGGTCAATTGGGTCAATGTTGTCAATGGGGTCAATGGTGTCAATGGGGTCAATGGGGATCAATGGGGATCAATGGGGTTAATGGGGTTCCATGCGGTCAGTGGGATCAATGGGGTCGATGGGGATCAATGTGGTCAATGGGGTCACTGGGGTCAATGGGGTCAATAGGGAGTAATGGGAGTCAGTGGGGATAAATGGGGAACAATGGGGTCAATGGGGACAATGGGATCAATGCGGTCAATGGGGTCAATGGGGATCAATGGGGTCAATGGTGACAATGGGATCAATGGGGATCAATGGGGATCAATGGGGTCAATGGGGTCAATGCGGTCCATGGGGTCAATGGGGATCAATGGGGTCAATGGGGACAATGGGATCAATGGGGATCAATGGGGATCAATGGGGTCAATGGGGTCAATGGGGTTAACGGGGTCAATGGGAATCAATGGTGTCAATGGGGTCAATGGGGTCAATAGGGAGTAATGGGAGTCAGTGGGGAACAATGGGGATCAATGGGGTCAATGGGGATCAATGGGGTCAATGCGGTCAATGGGGTCAATGGGGATCAATGGGGTCAATGGGGTCAATGGGATCAATGGGGATCAATGGGAGTCAGTGGGGATCAATGGGGATCAATGCGATCAATGGGGATCAATGGGGATCAATGGGGTCAATGGGGTCAATTGGGTCAATGGGGTCAATGCGGATCAATGGGGTCAATGGGGTCAATGGGGTCAATGGGGTCTATGGTGATAAATGGGTTCAATGGGAATCAATGGGGTCAATGGGAGTCGATGGGGATCAATGGGGATCAATGAGGTCAATGGGGTCAATTACGTCAATGGGGTCAATGCGGATCAATGGGGTCAATGGGGTCAATGGGGTCAATGGGGTCTATGGTGATCAATGGGTTCAATGGGTATCAATGGGGTCAGTGGGGTCAATGGGGGTCAAAGGGAGTCAGTGGGGATCAATGGGGTCATTGGGAATCAATGGGGTCAATGTGGTCAATGGGGTCAATGGGGATAAATGGGGTCAATGGGGTCAATGGAGTCAATGGGGATCAATGGGGTCAATGGGGTCAATGGGGATCAATAGGGTCAATGGGGACCAATGGGGATCAATGGGAATCAATGGGGTCAATGGGGATCAATGGGGGTCAATGGGGATCAATGGGGTCAATTTTGTCAATGGGGTCAATGGGGATCAATGGTGATCAATGGGGTCAATGGTGTCAATGGGGGTAGGATGTAGGAACGGCCCAACTGCTTGTGCTCGGGGATGGCTGGTGTGGAGCAGACATTGAGAAGTGCCTGGAGATGTCAGAGAAGTGTTTCTGTTTGCCTTCTGCAGTGTGCCTGCCACTAGCGTGATCCCTATGTGAATTTAAGCCCAGATAAGCAAAAAGTGATACGATGTTGTACAAATATATGCATGTATCTCTCTAATGTGTTAGGTACTGGAGTCCCTGCACAGAGTGCAAGGGTAGGGAAAGCCCCTTGTTCCTCAGAGTTGCCGTGGAGGTTCTGTCCTTGGGCCAGTGATCAGATACTCCTGTTTGTCCTCCCAGGTGAGTCTGCACATCTGTCCTCTTTGCATTCAACTTAATGCAAAGTTCTGTTGCTTTGCAGTCAACTTAAGGCTTTGCATTAAGTTGATTTACAACAGCATCTGTTGCACTCATTGTGTCTTGGAAAGCTGTATTTGGTTTTATTTGATCAGTTGATGGTAACCAGTAGTTTAATTATCTCTGCTACACATTGACATTAGGGGAAGAAAAAGGTTAGATGTGGAAAGTGTGGCTTAAATTATTCTGTGATGGAGTTTATATGGGGCAATAATAATATGTGAGGCCACTTAATAGATACATTAAGGTGGTCAAAGCTATGGAGGGTTGGAATTAGGTGTGGCAGAGCAGAGTGCTATAAAGCTCTTTAGGTTTACTGGGAAGTATTTTACCTTACTGGTTGCAGAGCCAAATCATGCCAGAAAAGGACTTGTTTAGGTTACTGACATCCAGCTTCATGCATGTGGTGCATTGGCAGCCTGCTATGTGCTTTGCTCTCCATGAAGTGTCACAGCCACTCCTTGCCAGGTTAAATGTTGCTCTCTACATCTACCTGATGTAGATGTACATCTACATCTGAAAGGAGGTTGTAGCAACGTTGGGTGTAAGTCCCTTTTCCCAAGTAACAAGGGATAAGACAAGAGAAAACAGCCTCAAGCTGTGCCAGGAGAGGTTTAGACTGGGTATTAGGAAAAATTCCTTCTCCAGAAGGGCTGTCAGGCACTGGAACAGGCTGCCCAGGGAAGTGGTGGAGTCACCATCCATGAAGGTATTTAGAATATGTATAGATGTGGTGCTTATAACACCATAACAGAGGTTATGGTTTATTGCCGTGAAACTGGAATCAACTCATGGATTTTATATATTTATACATATGTGTGTGTGTCTAAACATGGGGTTGGTAGCTCTGGAAAGAGAATTTTGACCATCTTGCTGGTGCCAATGTCCGTTTGGATTGAGATTTCCCTGCCTGAGCTCTGATATGCAGCTTCCTCCCAAGACGGAGGGGAGCAGATGCGTACAGAGCCATGCTTGTTTCTGACACATAGCTGGTTCATAATGGAGGGCAGTTTGTTTTGCCCTATCCACATGTACCACACTGTGCAATCGTGGCATCACTTACAGCTCCAAATGTCTCCATGCCACGCTGATGCCTTTAGTGTCGGGATGGCTGCCTGTCGGTGAGCGAATCGAGTTTGCTGCTTAGTAGGACAATACATTCAGGGGAAACCTAAGCCAAATGTTGGTGGCACTTCTGCAGAACTAATTAAAATGAAATTCTCACTGGTAAGTCTTCACAGGTGCCAGCAAATAGAAATAAGCAAAACCTAAGCTCTGACTTGGCTCCCGTTAAAATAAGCAGAGAGCAAATACCTTCTGACACGGGGCACGTTTCATTTGTAACCCAGGAAAGAAAGCCACTTTGTTTAAATGCAGTATCGTTTCTCCCACTATCCAGCTGTCTGAGGGCTCCGGTTTTATCTTGTAAGTAACAGTGCTGCTACTGTTTGTGTTGCACTGAAGCAATCGCCTGTCACAGTTGTAAAAGAAATACTTTTCACTGTTACTAATACACTCGGTGACAGAGTTTAGGACTTGCATTTCTAAATATATCTGCTGATGTGTGCGTATCCAGTAAGGTGATGGCTTGTGTTGTCTGGCTATCACTGATGTGTTTGGAGCATGCTGTGTCACTCAGGCTGATCAAGCTATTCACTGTGTCAGCTAAAGACATCTGAAATACCCCTTTCCAGCATTCTTTGTGGGAGCAGCTCTCAGAGCCTCTATGTGAGACCCCTGCAACAGCCTGGAGTAGAGCTGTACAAGGGGAAGCTGTGAAATGTGGGTTTGTTCAGCGTTGAGAAGTAAAGTCCAGAAGAAAGAAGGGTAGGGGGGATCCTGCTGCGGTCAGCAAAAGCTTAATGGATGGGAATAGAGAAAATGGATAGACTTGTGAGCACTTGGGTGCAGCTACGGGAGGTGGCAGACACAAGCTGGAACTGGGGAAATTCTCATTTCATACATGGAAAGACCTTTTCAGTGTGAGTGATGGAGCAGGATCCCAGAGAGGTGGTGGGATTTCCATCTCTAGCCTTGAAGATATTCATAGTTTTTCTGCTTCGGCACATGTCTGCCATGGCCTTTGGCAAGTTGCTTAATCTGTTTTATCCCCAATCCCCATCTGTGCATTAATGTCTTTAAATAATTGTGTTTTGTAATTTGCCTATGAATTATAAAGTCTTGGAGTACTGGGTCTCACTATTTCTCTGTATTTCACTTTACAGTACTTAGCACAACAGGACTGTAAATCTTCATTAGTCCCACAGTACATGAATAATAAACAGTGAAGGCGTAATTTAGGGCCACATTCCACCTCTGTTCTCGTGATGTATAAAGACAAGGGAGGGGGGGTGTTGATTAAAATGCTCTGCTGCTCAACCTAACAAAGACACATGGCCGTACTGAACAGGTTTTTATGAGACTGTTGTTGGCACTTTTGGTTTTTGGGGTTTTATTTTGTTTCATCATTACTCATTGATTTCAGGTATCCAAACAATTTGCTTGGCAGATCAGGGAATAATAAATTCCTTTAATCTCTATCGCTTTCAGTTTAATTATTGTTAACTCATTGCTTAGTGCAGTGGATAATAAACTCTGTTCATCATGCACTGGAGAAGACTTGGACTACAGAGACAGAACTGGATTCCCTGGTTCTTTTAAAGATACAAACCAAAACTGCGGAGTCACTGAACATTTAACCTTAGATTAGATTGAAGGTTCCCAGTAGGCTTCCTGCTATTGCTTTTGCAGGATTGAATATAGGTTATTATTTCA